>PVIU01031295.1:0-15023 GCA_004026605.1 Ondatra zibethicus
CCATAACAGAAAGAGTCCTAAGACCTCTGCTAAATTTAGGTGTCACTTTTGATGAATGTGGAAAACAAGACACACAAAAAAATTGGTTTTCAAATTACTCAGAGCTGGGCAAAACTCTGAGCAGCCACCTTCTTTGGGCCTTTTATCTTTGGGTGGCGTTTTTTCAGACAGGAAGGGCGGGGGACCAATGCTCACCAGGTCCTTCATGGAGCTCTACTGCCATCATCCGGATGGAGTTTCACAACTCACGGCACCACTGGGCTAAGCTTCCTTCCCATGATCCTTAGCCATGGCGGAAGATAGTGATTACAAGACAACTAGAAGCCCACATGGGCTTCCTCGACTTTTCCTCAAGCCAACAGAAATGCAGACTTTTCAGTTTTCTCACCAAACCTGGAGAAGGAGGCGGCTTCCTGGCCCAGAATATGAGCTAGTAGATTCAATTTGAGATCTGAGCAGTGCAAAGCCCGCCCCTCCACTTCCTGTTTCTGGATGGCAACACAGCTGTGCATTAGTAACCGGGCCTTCAGGCAGTAGGGTTTATATTAAGACTCTAAAAGTACTCATAATTCCAGTTTGTCTACAGAAAAAACGAAAAAAATGTTATGAGGCCAGCCAAACTTGTTTATTTAAAAATCCCCTCACCCTCACCTTCCAAATGGGCAGAAGCTGATTCTACAGAGCTGTGTCTGTACATGCCCAAGAATAGAGAAGGCAAGCTGCATGCATCTCTTTTGCCTTTCCAGTCTTGAAAAAAAAAATTTCCATTGCAAAGTCAGTCCAGTAACTGAGTGGGCCTTGCTTTCTTTGTTCCCTGATTGGATGCATGCTGCACTCTGAGAACTTAGGTTTTATTTTTCATTCATATCAATGCCATATCTAATGAGTCTGTACCTGCATGGACCCCCAGTATCAAGACAAAAACAAGCCCATAAATAGATACATAAGTAAATGGATAAATAAATACATCTCAAAACAATGCAAGGAAGAAGGAAAGAGATGAAAGTGAGATCTGAGACAACCAACTTCCTCTTTCACCTCTTTGAAAGAAGTCAGTGTTCTATCAAGGGTCTAATCTTGCGTTTCTCCTGGTCTGCACCCAGCAGCTTCTCCATCCAGCGCTTGCTCAGGGTGGCTGGCTGTTTTCCGGTCTGAAGGTACAGAACTAGGCATCCAGTTCTAGGGAGCAAAAGAAAATGCTTTCAGCACAGTGCTTGAAGGAAAGCAAATCTAATTGTTACTATCTACCTTCACACGGCAACTTCCCCGGCTATCCTACACCACTGCAGATCTAGACAAGAGATCTAGAAAAGGGGCCTGAGTGTCCAGTGGGAGGCTGAAATTCGTGGCACAGATCCCCGTACACCAAATGCTGGACAAATCCCTACAAGGAGAAACACATGTGTGTATTGGAATGTCCATTTTTTCCAATTGGATATATCATGGAGTTTCTCTCAGGGCTCCATCCTATCCCACTGGAACGTAGGCACAAGCATTTTCCCACACTGCTCTTTCCTATAGCTTAACTGCATACATGTTGTTGGTTTTATACTGTATTGTTTATCATACTTTTAGTCTTACACTTTCCCTTGGCAAGAAAGACATGGAACTTTGAGAGGAGCTTGGCCTACATAATGTGTTCCGGGGTCGCTTAAGTTAGATGCTGAGATTCTGCCTCAGTGGATTTCTGGTTTTACAATAGACTTCACCAACCTGTCTAAATGCCACAAACATACTTGTTAGATTAATGTATGTAACGTACTTGTTAGATTAATGCCACTTTGACACTAAGTTATGAGATCTAGATGCTGTATATTGGTTATTTTAAGATCATTTTGGATTGCTTGGTCTATCAAAATTCCGTATGACCGTTAGGGTCAGGCATTCCACTTCTGTACAATGGTCATTAGGACAATGAGGTCTGCCACAACACTGAAACTCTCTTCTGGTAATATGGCCAACTTAACAATAGTTAACTTTCTACCCCACAAACATGGAATGTATCTCTTAGTTTTGTATGTCACCTTCAAATCTTTTGGCAATATTCAATCATGTTCATTATATTACACTGTCATATCTTTAGTTAAGTATTACCCTAAGTATATCATTGACATTGATGTTATCTTTAAAAACATTGTTTGTTCATTCTCCTTTCTTTCCTTCCTTGGACAAGCTGACAGCATGTGTCTAAGGCTAGTCCCCAACGCACCATCCTCTTCCCAAACCCCAAACTCCTTGGTCCTCATCTTTCTCATGCATATAAAAACACCAGAAGCATCATTCTTCCCAGTCCCTCCAAGCCTCTAAACAACTGGCTGCTGCTGAGGTCTGCTCCTGCCTCAGGGAGGACTGGGCCCCGGCCTGGCCTTGCTGTTCTCACGCCACTGCCATGAGATAGCCAACCCATGTACTGAAATGACTACGAATTCCAACTGGAGAGATGACTGGTCCTCAGGGTTTCACCATGTCACACTGGGACATGGGCTCAAGCATTGCGCACATTAGTGGCCTATTGCTATTTCCCATAGCTTAACTGCATTCACATTGCTAGTGTTCTCACACCTCATTGTGTCCTGTACTTGCAGCCTTATACTTTCCCTTGGCAAAGCAGACGTGGAACTCTGAGACAAGCTTGGGTTGCATAATGTGTTCCAGGGTATACTGGGAAAGATTGTGAGATGTTGCCTGCTAGTAAGAGGATACTACTTAAAATCCTGCTGATTCATACTACAAGGAGCAGGAGACAGGCGTCCCCACCAAGAGTCCAAAGTCCATGCCCCAGATAAAAGGACCAAAACCCCAACCTGCAACTTCCTGTCTGCTTGTCTAAGCACTTACAGGTCCTCTGTTGGCACCTCACAGTGCTTTCTTAACACTAAGGTCATACTGCTGTCCAAGTTTCTCCTCTTGCCTCGGGAAAGGCACTGGACCCCAAAGTCTAAACCAGGCATATCCTTCCAGGAATTCTTTCCCCACTGCAAGACTCATGGGAATGAAGCTGTAATGGTGTGTGTGTACTGTAACTATTCCTACATGATGGCAATAGGGCTCAACAGACAGCCACAAGGGCCACCCTTGACTGCCTTACTCCCGCCCTCCAAGCCTAATAATGATTATGATAATAATCAGAATCAGAATCTAGAGACAAAGGTTAGGAACTTGGATACTTGTGACTGGTAATTTTCCACTGAACTTTGTCCATTAGGACCTGTTTTACTTCCCTTGAAGGTAACTTGTGCTTAAAGGGCTAAACTTGGTGGATGAAGGTAGAGAAAAGACAACTCTGAAGCCTGCAAATTCTCTCTAGGACACAATTAACAAATGCCGAGTATTTGTTTGGTCTGTAATGTCCTGGAAGCTTCCAGACCCTGTACGCAGGCATCTCAAGTTCCAGGTTCTACACACAAAAAAATAGTTCTTGGGTTGGGACCATGTTGGGATCATTTGGAGTCCTGGCCTCCAGCTGCTCTTCCCTGCTAGAGATCTTTACTTTCCTTGTGCTTTGAGTTACTAAAAGCTGTGTCAGTTGTTTACCAGCTCTGCTTCACGAGCACGTGTTGCCTTGAGGATCAGAGGATAAGGTTTTCACCCGTTGGTCCACCTGACTGTTGGGTATATAAGCCTCCATGGTGCTATTGAATAAAGGGCTTCTTACCAGTGACTAGAGGTCCCTGTCTCTCTCTGTCTCTCTGTCTGTCTTTGTGTGTTTCAACCTCCAGCCCCTTGCCCTAAGCTTGCGAACTGTATGGTAGCACATAGAGCGCAGACAAGCCTTGTGTGCCCGCAGGATCATACTTAGGGTCTTAGAAATACTCCTGTGCCTAGGGAACTATCACTAATGCAGAACATGCCCATGCCTAACGAAGTATGCCTAGAGTGGCCTCGGCATTGAATACAGCCAAGAAGTTGTTCCTTGAGTCTCTGAAACTCTGGCCGCATGATGGCAGTAGAGCTCCAGAGAGCACCAGCAGCGCCATCTTAGCCGCCTCCTCTCCCGCCCTTCCTTGTCTGAAAAAACAAAACCGCCACTCTGAGACAAAAAAGGCCAAGAAATTAGACAGTCCTCCATCTTGTCGAAATCAGTAGAGCCCTTTACTAGAGCAGCCATTTTACTTTTATTTTCCTTCTCAGCCAAATTAAGGACTAAAACCACTCAGTTCGGACTCTCACCTTTCTCAAGGTAAATTTCCACTGTTCAGCAAGTTGGCCACTGCAACTCACTACGTAGACCTAGCCAGCAGCCTAGAACTCACCAAAACATGCCAGATCCAACCACTAAAAGACTGGAATTAAATCACGCTGCCATTAGCTGTGCCGCCAGACTAGGCACTTTTTCTTTCTTAAAGAAACTATTTCCACAAGTGTGCAGAAGCGCTCCAGGTATTTGTACATATGCCTACTCCTCCCCTGCCTATCCCATCTCAAAAAAAAAAAAATACTAATCAGAGACAAAGGCATCAAGAAACATGGAGGCTGCTTTACATTTGATTTGTTTGGACGGGCTCACACAGTAAATTCTTAGTTTCTGTTTGAAGCCAAATCGATGACTACCTCACTACATTCTCAGCAATAGTCTTGATTTCTTGGGATCATATACTACAATTCTTTGCTTTGCCTTTGGCAACCCTAATTATCAGCTTGTTGCTTTATGAGCAAATCTTCGTAAGCCTGGCCTAAAGGAAATAAAGAAATTCAGAAAAATCAGTGGCAGAAATAGGCCATCTGTAAGCATTCTGTCTTGACTTACTAATATTAATGACAAAATTACTTTGATCACTGTTAAAACAACCAAGATTATTGCTACAGGAATTTTTCAACGGGGGAGAAATAAATAAGGCTCAATCCTGAATTCAGCAAAGGCCGCTGGGGATTTATAGTCAAGGAGCTAAAGGAGGGAGGGAGAGATGTGCATAGAAAATAATGCATGGGGGGGGAGTCCACTGGGGGAAGGGAGGGAAATATGTTGTTCAGTAAGCAGGGAGACCCTGGACACCATCCCCAGCATAGCAAACCAAGCATGGTGGCACATCACTGTAACCCCAGCACAAAGTAGAGACAGGAGATGAGGCACTCCTGTCTCAAAAAACAACAAAAGAAAAAAAAAACGGAAAATTAATTTTTAAAAAATAAGAGGCTTATCAGAAAGTACCGATTTGCTTTGGATTCCTAGAAGGCATTCTCAGATATCTTTCTTGGGCAGCATGTCACTCTGAGCAGTAAATTTCTCAAATATATATAAGTCACAACCAGGAGTTGCTCAAACTTTGTCTCATGATCATAACACAAGTACTTCCTCATAGATATTGAAAGGGATAACAAACAGTCCTTACCAGCTAGTCATATCTACATTAGAAAAAGATTGAGATCTAATACAGTTTTCTGTTGTTGTTTATGGTTGACTAGAACACTGGATCACTTAGTCTTCCAGCTACTGAAAATAAGATATATTTAGAAAGAAAAGTATATCACTCATTTTCTATCATGTAGAATCCGAGGGGAACAAGGGCCACAAAAGTAGATGGGGGTTTACTAGGGAACAGGAAAAGGATAAGAGATAAAAAGTTAGGGTATTGCGGATACATATCATATAATCAAAGCATGCTAAAAGTAAATGAAAATGTCACAGGAAACTTATTATCCTGTACAAGTAATTTACATTGAAAAAACCTGCATCTAACTTAATGATCAGTGGGAAACTAGCGAGAGGATTCCTAACACCACAAATAACAGAAAAGTATTCATTTCTCAAAATTCTACTGAGTGGAGTCCTGAAGATAATGAAAGTAGAAAAATGAAGTAAAACCCATTAGTATTATTGAAAACACGTACAATACTACCAATAATTATTTTAGTTAGAACCTCATAAAAAAGTACCAGGATTGCCGGGTGGTGGTGGTGCAGGCCTTTGATCCCAGCACTCAGGAGGCAGAGGCAAGCGGATCTCTGTGAGTTCGAGGCCAGCCTGGTCTACAAGAGCTAGTTCCAGGAGAGGCTCCAAAGCTAGAGAAACCCTGTCAAGAAAAACCAAAAATAAATAAATAAAAGTACCAGGATTGACTATGAAGAAATGGTTTGATCAAAGATAGTAAAGATATGAATTTTATTTCACTTATCTAGTTGATACTACTCTATTTTATCACTGCAAATATCCTTGAAAGATAAACTTCAAGTGTGTTAGTTTGATGTTAATAATAGCACTGCTTCTTTCCTTGTAATATTCTATTTATTGGCCCAAAACCAAATTTTTAATTTTTGTGGTGAGGAAATGAATGAACAAAGATCCTGAGGCCAATTTGGCCTCTAGCCCTTCTCCAAATGCTCTCCTTGTTCAAGGCAATGAGATAGACTTTTGCTGTGTCCATATACCTGAGCAAGCACATATGCTGCTTTAAAATAGCACCTCCAAACAGGCAGGAGGTGCTAAACTCCTGGAAGCTGGGAAGTGGATGCAGAAAGAGTAGGATTAAGAACTTGGCTACATTAAATTCCTGGGCAGCCTGGACTCAGTGAAAGCTGCCAAAACAAACAAATCCACAGAGTTGGGGAGTTGGAGGGTAACACTTTCAATTAATCGGTTTCTTATGCTGTAACGCTGCATAAGGAAAGGGCAAAATAAAGGAATACTACAGACAACAGGTTAAGTAAGGCCCGCTAGGCTCAAGGCTTCCGCAACCAAAGTCCCGCCCCATAACTTCCGGAAAGTTGCGGGCTGCTCCGGCCTTTTTCACCATGGATAAATCTATTTTCAGGTCAACATCAAGCCTTTGCCCAAAACTCCTGGACTAACACAGCTGAAAAAGAGTGGACCGGTTTAAAGTCGGGGACGGCTGAGCTTAGCGGAATGAACTTGTATAAACCGGAAGTCCTCACAATGAAGCAGTAACTGCCCTATTTGATTTAAAACTACATCCTCATGATGGCAGTAGTGCTCCATATAGTTAGTGTTTCAGTAACAACAAAGGGCAAGCTGTCCTCCTCCCGCCCTTCGCGACCAAAAAAAAAAAGGGGGCGGGATGAATCAGTTCAAGTTCCTGAAAGCATTGCTAATAGTTCATTAGAAAAGAAATCAAAGAAATCTCATTTTTTAAATTTGTTTTCCACCTAAAACAAAGCAGAGGCTGGATATCATTATGCTTATCAAGTATAAAAAAATAGTAATTTTGGGTAGCTTTTCCTGGCACAAGCCTTTAATACCAGCACCTGGGAAGCGGAGGCAGGCAAATTGCTGAGTTCCAGGCCTGCCTTTACTAATTTTGGCCTACAAAATTACAGGCAGGACTATATTGAGAGACCATATCTCAAAAATGAATTAATAAAACAGGCGATAGCGATGCACACCTTTAATCCCAGCACTCGGGAGGCAGAGGCCGGCGGATCTCTGTGAGTTCGAGGCCAGCCTGGTCTACAAGAGCTATCTCTAGGCCAAGCTCCAAAGCAACACGGAGAAAAGGTATCTCAAAATAATAATAATTAACTAATAATTTTGTTTCCTCCATATATGGTATATCACTGTAGTCTCACCCGATGCAGAATTTCTACCCGATGCAGAATTTCTACCCGAACCACTGAGCTCCTTGCCAGTCTACGGAAGAAACAAGCGAAACAACACAATAAAACAACCATCTCACAGCTAGCTCTCACAGCTCTGCTTTCATTCACTGGGCGTCCGTCACATCGCTAGTATTTTCCCAACTTATCAAAAAAGATCTAAATCTAAGAAAATTTTATATTAAATTTAAAAAAGGAAGAACGAAAAATGTGGGACCTCAAGACCAGAAGTACCTCTCCAGGTAACAAACTATGTCCTTTTTTGGTTCATCTTTGCCTCTCCAAAGTAATTTCCCATTTTCTGAAAAAAATACCTAGGCCATAGAGGTTGTATGTTGAATTGTTGGCAGCCTTTTGGCCGAAACCTTAAGGGGAGTTGCCCAGGGAGTTCTCCTCACTACATGCAACACATGGCAGAATTCCTGTGTATGTGTGTATTATATGCCAGCCAGAAATTACTCAAGTGTTTTCTTACGCTTTTTTTTAACTAACGCTCCTAGAAGGAAGAACAGAGCTATCCCTGTGTTAAAGAGTCTACAAGGCCAATAGGCTGAACTTCAATGCTAGTTAAATTAAGTACCTAGTTAAGAGGTATTGCAGACCATAGCCAAACTATCTTGGGCTATTTTCAGTCCCTCTGAAAGTCATTCACTGCCTGCTGGTGTCTGACCGAACACCCCAGTGACTATCAAAACCTTAAAATGTATTCTTAAATGTATCCAATGGCTTTCATCAATCCAAAAGTTATCTGTTTTGAAACCTACATCAGAGCTCTTCCCTTGGCTATAACTCACACACCTGTGACCTCTACCAAGACACTTGGTAAATATTTGATTTATAGCCTTTAAATATCACGTAACTTCTTCAAATGTGGAACAAAGTCTTTGTGTTCCTGGGTTGCGGTCACACTGGCTCCAAAATAAACTATCATCTCTTATTCCCTTTGAAGTGAGACCTGTGCTTTTTGTATGGATGCTTTCATTTGCCATTTGAACACAGCACTTTGCCATGTCATTAAATAGACTTGAACTGCTTTCTGTGTCTTCTTTGGGTGTATATGCACTATCATTTGTCTTCTAGAGAAAAGTATTAAAACTATGTTCTCATTAGGCTCTATCACATAGGCCAAGTCAGAGAATCAGAAAAGAAATACTCCCACAAAGCCTGTTAAGACCACATCTTGAATTGTTTCCTTTAGTCCCTTTCAATATAGAGTCCAAAATTTTCTTTTACACACAACAATAAATTCGTATAAAAATTAGATGTTTGTACATTATGGTGTGCAAAGAAATTTCCACTTCTTGAGCTAAGTGTAGTGTAGTGATATTTTGTTTGTGTTTTAACAAATAAAGCTTGCCTGAAGACCAGAGAGCAGAGCTAAGTCACTAGAGGCCAGGGAGTGGTGGCTCACACCTAAAAATCCCAGAACTCACAGCCACCCTGGGCTACGTGAGATTAAACTGTCTAAAAAGAGAAATAGAACTCACACAAAGATGATCCCAACACTTTAATCCCAGCACTAGGGAGGTGGAGACAGGAGTGATATGGCTGGGCGGAGAGAGGAATATAAGGAGGAGACAAGAGCTTATTGGAGTCTGAGGTTTGGTGGAGACACAGTGCAGTCTAGGCGGTCTGAGGATCACCCCTTTGGTCTGAGCATTGGTAGAGGTAAAAGGTCTCTCTAGTGGCTTACTGCTCTGCATCTCTGATCTTCAACTTTAACCCCTATATCTGTCTCTGGGTTTTGATTAATTAAAACCAACTGCAGTGTGGTGATTCAGCTCAGTAATCCTAATGTTCTACAGGCCGAGGCAGGAGAATTAGCACAAGTTTGAGTCCAGCCTAGGCTTACAAGTGTGACCAGGCAAAAGCTATGCTAAAGTGTGACCTTGCCTAAAAATCAAAAAAAATAACCACACCTGAAATAGCAAATCGATGGCATGCTTGCTTGCTTTGTTTTATTTTCTTTCGTGGGGGGGGGTGCAACAGGGATGAGGGGGGATATGGGGGAACCGGGAGGTGAACATAATTGGGTGCATGATGTGAAACCCCCAAAGATTCAATAAACAAATAAAACAATAAAACAAAATAAAAAGAAAAAAGGAAAAAAGGTCAATAAGCCAAATAAAAAAAATATTCCTGATTCCTAAGCAGCCTGACAAAATTACATATAAATTATCAAGTTCTCATTTTTAGAAAGTAAATCATTATAAAAGATGCTTGTCATTTCATTTAATATATTCACCCACATATGCTACATAGTATCCATATGTATATAAATGCACATTAAGGTGGAAACCTTAATGACAATTTGACTCATACCGAGTAGGATTTTCTCTTGTCTTTGTGTCAATGATATACTCCGCATGCTTCCATTACTTCCATGTTAATATATTTTTCCCTAGATGGAAATATTTTTATATTTATTCTTGGAAGTAGATCCTCTTCCAAATTACAAAAATAGCACCATGGCTGGTAAGGTGTTCTCATTTTGAGAATTACAAAGTCAAAAAATTGTTAAACACCTAATCAAAATTAGAACAACTTCTTTATATATTCTCATATTGCCTCTATCCACATATCACACATTGCATAAATACACACATGTGGAATATTAGTTTGAAGATGCATTACATATGGGAGCTGGGTGGCGGGTCCCCAAAGAGTAAAGATTAAGAAAATCCAACTACACACACATACACACACGCACAGACACACTTTTAACCTAAAACCTAGTTACTTTGCACCTGAAGGGTTCAGATAGATTATTCCATCACTTATTACAGCTTTTTACAATTTGAAGTCTTACAAGCATGCTAACTATTCTTTGAAATACACACTTTTTCCCTTGAGTCTCACTGCTGTAGCCCAGGCTGACCTTGAACTCAAAGACGTCCACCCACCTGCCCGTGGCTGCTGAATGCTGGGATTAAAGCCAGTGCCACCATACCCAGCCCTGGAGTATATAATATTTTTAATATGTCTTAACTCCAGTGGTTTTAGAATTAAACATTTCTTCGAATTACGAACTAGTCATGGATAAAAAGTGCAGAGGTTACCAGCACCACAAATTCAAGCACACAGAGGATTTTATAAAGTGTCTTTAGTTCTGTTTCCTATGAACAACTGGAGATATAAATATATTAAATCACAAATGGCCAACGAATCACATTTCATGAGCAATTTTTTTCTGCACCTTATTTGTTCCGAATTGATTCTCAATTCTTAAAGAATCTCTGGACATCACAACTTATCTAACACAAGCTCAACTTTCTGGAAAGACTATTAAGAGCTGATGGCAGTACATCTTTAAATTTTTCATCTATTGCCAGGCGGTAGTGGTGCGCACCTTTAATCCCAGAACTCAGGAAGCAGAGACAGTGGATCTCTGAGAGTTTGAGACCAGCCTGGTCTGCAGAGCAAGTTCCAGGACAGTCTCCAAAGGTACAGAGAAACCCTGTCTCAAAAACCCTAAAAGTTTTTGGCTATCTATTTCTTTGGGTGCATCACGGTGGATGGAACCCACGGCCTTGCAATGCTAGGTAGATGCCCTAGCACTAAAGCTGTACTCCTAGCTCCAGCTTAAATATTAGCAAAGTCATGGGAAACTCTGTAAGAGGATTGGTGTTATTTAACTAAATCAGTTTGAGTTTCCTCATTATTTAAACAACCCACATTCTTTGTATGAGAGACAGGGTCACAGCCCAAGCTGTCCTCCAACCTGTTATGACACTGCTCCTGAACTCTTGATGCACCTCTCAAGTGCTAAGCCCAGTTATTCCTGTATTATCTAAGGCAGGCTTATTGACATACACAAAACATTTCTATTTTTTTCCTTTTTTATTACATTATAATACAGTTTGGTGCATGAGTCCTTCACTCAGCGCAGGACAGTATGCATTACTATTGACAGGAGCTTTTGGGGGGGAAGATAGCATTTGTTTTAAAAAAAATTTTATTTACTTTTATTGTAGGAATGTTTTGCTTGCATGTCCCCCACATGTGCCTTGTCCTCGTAGAAGTTAGAAAAGCACATCAGATACCCTGGAACTGGAGTTATAGAGTCTATAAATTACAATCTGGTCACTGGGAATTGAACTCAGTACTCTTAACCGCTGAGCCATCTCTCCAGGCCCCTCATAGTATTACCTTGTAGTTAGCAAATACAAAAACTAGCATGCATCGTGGCAAAAACAAACAAAAAGCCCACAAAACACAAACAAAATAACAGCAACTGGAGCAAATTCTCTTAAAATGTTATAGCTATGTAATCTTTGATCCATTACATTCTGCTGTTATGTTAATTAGACATGTGTGGGCACATGTATGTATATAGGCCAAAAGGATTTACTGGCATGGACTTTAACTTGTATGATATGTAAGTAATATCCTTGCCTCTTCAGTTGCTTCTATTATAATTTTCTCATATCACAAACCTTGTCATGTGTCATTAGATATAAAAATTAAAGATAGTATTACACATGCATAAAAATGAAGAGTGAAGAGTGAGGTCTTTTAAGAGTGGGGCCTTTAGGGGCTACTAGCGATAAGGGGATATGAAATAGGGAAAAAAGTGTGTAACAAGGTACAAGTACCAGAAGGGATACATATATTATCAAAGTTTGTTATACATCTGTATGATGGCTCATGCCTAATTCCAGAGTGGCATGAGGATGGTCACCAATTTGAGGACAATCTGAACTATATCATGGTCTCCAGTCTAGTCTGAATTTGAGAGTCTCAAGCCCTGGCCCTCTCCCCACAAAATAGAAAATGCCAAAGTGAAACCCACTACTTTGTATAGTAAAACATGAGGTCTTTAAATCTTGGAGAGAAGTAGGATTATTTCTAGAGAAAAAGACAAGGCTATTTTCCAATTATATTTTTGAATGGCACCGAGGTTTACCTTTTATTTTTATTGGTAATTATTCCTACCAATTATTTCAAATATTACATGTTTTCTAATTTCAACATTTTAAGTCTAAACACAAGACTAAGTTAAAAAGTCAAGGCTGCGGCTGAAGAGGTGACTAGTAATTAAGCCCACACTTGTTGCTCTTCCAGAGGACCTGAGTTCTGTTCCCGACTCCCACATGGTGGCTCACAACAGCTAGAACTCCAGTTCCAGGGGATTGGATGCCCTCTTCTGGCCTCTATGGGCCATTCATGTGTGTGGTGCAGACTCATGCAGACAAAATACCCATTCGCAGAAAATAAATAAAGAAAGCACGCAAGCATACACACACACACACAACTTTAAACTTTAAGGCAATTAAAACAACTGGCAGTTACACAATTAGTTCTTTCTTTTGAATGTTTCCATATACTTCCTTTGTACCTACTCACTTTTTGAATCCATGTTTCTGTGGTCAACTTGACTTAAACATGTATGTAATAAGTGGAGAAAGATACATTGTTTCTCTTGTATTCTCTAACTAAAATAGCTTCATCCTAAAGTTCCGACAACAGCAAAGGAGAACTAAGGTTTGTTTTTCATTCCTAAAACAAAGGCATATATCTGCCCCCTGAAAAGGGCTGGCTAGATGTAAGCTCTTAGTCTAAACTAAAATGTATGTGAATACAAACTTGGTTTGGTTTTGTTTTTGGTTTTCCAAGATAGGGTTTTGTGTGTGTGTGTAGTCTTGGCTGTCCTGGAACTCGCTCTGTAGACCAGGCAGGCCTTGAACTCAGAGATCAGCCTGCGTCCGCCTCCCAAGTGCTGGGATTAAAGGCGTGCGCCACCGCCGCCAGGCAAATAGGAAGTTCTCACACCTGAAGATTTCTAGGGCTTCAGCTATCTTATCTGTGATCCAAAAGTCTAACTTCAGAAACAACACACCACCATCACACGTGCAGTCTAGCCCATGGGGAAACTATTACTTCAATGCACACAGCTTAACCTAGCCAGCACAGCATTTCTCATGCCCACGAGCGTATCTGCAATGCGCTGAAGGAGGCATGGGTCACTTTAGGACTTTCATCTATTACCCAAGACCATGGAAACATGCTGTTTCATCAAATGTCTCCATTCACTGTGTAGCTTACCTTACTCAAGAGCATCCTCAAGACCAGCCAGGCCCATCACCAATTTCCCCAGGAACTTTCTTGTTCTTGTAGACGTGGATGAAGGATAGTAGAGGTGAAACACCTTGGGTAAACAGTGTTCAAATGGTGAGCAAGCATTACGACAGTATACCAGAATACAATGACCTCTTGTAAGTGGTCATTACCAGCACTATCATTGGTACAAAGACATGTTCATTTCAGCGAATTCTATGAAATATTCGATATTTCTTACTTTACTTGACCAAGTGATCTAGGGTTCCTGGTGTGCTTAAAATTCCCATAAGTGGGTATCTCAGTAGGCCTATAACAAATTCTAATTAGAAAAATGCTAAGAAGCAGGCAGTTGAATAATACCTGCTAACATGAATCAACAGTTAGGTCCCAAGTATCATGAATTTCATTTTTATTACCAGAATGACAACAGATTTAAATGGCAGTCATGAAGGAGAAACCAAATAATTTTATGGTTGGGGGCCACCTGCTCTAGAGTATCCTTTCCACGAAGCCCTGGGGAACGGCTGCATAGCCACTGTAGCTGTCACCTCTTGAGCCTGGAGAGGACTTTTTTCTTTTCTTTTTTTTTAATATTTATTTATTTATTATGCATACAAGATTCTGTCTGTGTGTATGCCGGCAAGCCAGAAGAAGGCACCAGACCTCATTACAGATGGTTGTGAGCCACCATGTGGTTGCTGGGAATTGAACCTTTGGAATAGCAGGCAATGCTCTTAACAGCTGAGCCATCTCTCCAGCCCCAGAGGACTTTTTTAATACAATATTTTTATTACTTCTCTCAGAGTTTCATGCAATTGCATTTTCATCAGTTCAGACCCCTGTCCTCCCCTTAGCTCCTCCTAGCCTCAGCCCTTACCTCCTTCTCCTTCCCAAATTCCTGTCTTTTTTAATTAATTAATTTTTCTGAAAGACCCCAACCGATTTTTCATAACGAACTGGATGAATTGGGTAATGGGACAGATTCTTCCTCCCCGCTCCCCCTCCCCACAGGGCAGGAGGGCTAGCAATTATCAGAACTGGTCAGTCCTGGGCAAGAAGGCTAGCAATTATCAGAACTGGTCACAGTCCTGGGCAGGAAGGCTAGCAATTATCAGGACCAGTCACATTCTTCTAAACAGATGATTATCAGAACCGGTCATAGTGAATGATTACCAGAGTGTAAACTGAGTCACAATGGAACAGGCAGCTTGTCACATATTCAAGGTTTTTCTGGGAATAGGCTGAACTATGTTAATTTCATTCTGGGTTGAAGATCTAGACCAATCCCAATTGTACCCGTACCCCATATTATAATTTATGTAAAACTTGTGATTTTGTCTATAAAAACTTGCTTGCATGGATACTCGGGGTGCTTGGCTATCCCAAAGCTGGGCACCCGCTTGCGCAAACGTAAA
>PVIU01031296.1:0-15022 GCA_004026605.1 Ondatra zibethicus
TGTGTGTGTGTGTGTGTGTGTGTGTGTGTGTGTGTGTGTGTGTGTGTGTGTGTGTGTGTGTGCGGTACATATATGAGTGCCCGCAGAGATCAGAAGAAAGCATCAGACTCCCTATAGCTATAGTGATGGGCAGATGTAAACACCTAATGTGGGTGTTGGGAACTGAATTAGAATCCTTTGGCAGGGTCAGAAGCCTTCCTATAGCCATTTCCACCCCTAACTTCTCTTAATATGATTATCTCCAGGTGTATCTAATTTCTGACAAATGGCATAACTTTATTCTTTATGGTTGAAAGAAATTCCATTTTGTATTTATGCCACATCTTGTTTCTCTGGTGTAGGAGGTCCTTCTGTTTATGTGTTGCTTCATTGGTTGAATAAAGAAACTGCCTTGGCCTTTTGCTAGGGCAGCACTTAGGTAGGCGAAGAAGTCAGAACTAAAGTGCTGGAAAGAAGGGCAGAGTGGCAGATGCCATGGATCTCCTGCCTGAGACAGACGCTGGTTAGAATCTTGCCAGTAAGCCACAGTCACATGGCGATACACATTAATGGAGGTGGGTTAAACTAATATGTAAGAGTTAGCCAATAAGAAGTTAGAGCTAATGGGCCAGGCAGTGTTTAAATGAATACAGTTTCTGTGTGATTATTTTGGGTGTAAGCTAGCCAGGCGGCTGAGACAGAACAAAGGGACCCCTGTGCTCCATGCAACATATTCCTCTGCTAGATAGACATCCAGGTTAGTTCCACAGTGATGTAGCAAATGCCGATGTGCATGTGTCTCTGTGATAGACCAGAGTATAGTTCTTTGGATAAATACCCAGGAGTGGTACAACTGGGTCATATAAACAATAGTGTTTTGAGGAACTTCAGTACTGGTTTCTACAGTGGGTGGACCAGTTTATACTCTCACAGGCAATGCATAGGAGTTCTCTTTTGTCCACAACTTCCCCAGCATTTGTTACTTGTTTTCCTAATGAACACCCTTCTCAATGTAGTCTTGATCTTTATTTCTTTGACGGCCATTAAGGACTTTGTATGTTTATCAGCCATTACTACTGCATCTTTTGAAAACTGTCTCATTTGATTTCTTGTCTGATCTTAGTTCTTTGTCTTATTGTAAGGATAGCAAAGATGTTCTCCTGTTCTGTAGGGCATCCCCTGATTGTTTCCTTAGCTGTGCAGGAGCTTTTGGTGTGATGAAGTCCGGTCCATCAGTTGTTGGTGTTATCTCCTGAGCAACTAGAGGATTTTTTTCAGAAAATGTTTGCTTATGGTTACATCATGAAATCTTTTCCCTACTTCTCTTCTTCTAATAGCATGAGCATTTCATGTCTTATGTTAAGAAATTTGATCCATTTGTAGTTGATTCTATGAGGTGGGAAATAGAGTTTTTTTTTTCATTCTTCTACATGAAGACCCACTTTTCCCAGAACCATTTATTGAAGAGGGCTCTTTGGCTCTTCTCTACAATGTATATTTTTGGCATCAGCATAAAAAAATTAGGTGTCTATAGGTATGGAGATATGTGTTCCCATCCTCTGTTTTATTCTGTTGAGTTATATGTCTGTTCTGTGTCAGTACCAAGCTGGCTTTATTACTACAGTTTTGTAATTTGGAATCATGTAGGTGTCTTGATAACTGATAATGCTGATCACTCTAGCATTAGTCTCTTTTTTCTTAGGATTAATTTGTGTATCTAGGGTCTTTAGTGCTTTTGTGAGATTTGTAAAGAATGGCATTGGAATTTTCATGGGTATTCCAGTGAATATGTGTATACAGCTCTCCACAGCATAGCTATTCTTACCAAATCCCAGCCATTCCACAAGCACCAGAGAACTTGCTGCCTTTTAGTGCCTTCTTCCAATTTTCTTTAGCATTTTACTGTTTTCTTCATAGAGGCCTCAAGTTTATTACAAGGTATTTTCATTTTTAGGCACTCATAAATAGGATGGTATTCTGGCTTCATTCATAGTATATTTGTTACTGGAATATATGTTCAGATGTAGGAAGGCTATTGATTCTGTTTGTTATTTTGTATTCTGCTACTTTGTTGAAGCTGTTTATCAGCTCTAAGAGTTTCCTGGTGCACTCTCTAGGCTCTTCTATGTATAAAACTATATAATCTGTACATAAGAACACTTTGACTTCCTCCTTTTCTTGACAGGCTCATTTTTAAGGAATAAAGACAATTCTCTACTTTTTTTTTTTTTTTTGCTTTTTTGTTTTTTTTTTGTTTTTCGAGACAAGGTTTCTCTGTAGCTTTGGAGCCTGTCCTGGAACTCACTCTGTAGAACAGACTGGCCTCGAACTCACAAAGATCTGCCTGCCTCTGCCTCCCAAGTGCTAGGATTAAAGGTGTGCGCCACCACAGCCCAGCCATTCTTTACCTCATAATCTTAAACCTGGGACCCTGAAGTGATTGTCCTGCAGTTATAAATGCTGAAGGGCTTGCAAGGACACTTCAGAGCTAATGGATAAATAACCCAGAATCCTTTCCTTCTGGAAGACATGATTCTGAGTTCTGTTCTATGCTTTTTTTAGCATCTACCCCTAATGAATTTGTTTCGGGAATTCACCATGGTATTGGCTTAACAGCCCACTCTTTACAGTCTACTTTTTTTCCAATATCACTTCTCCCATATCTGTTCTCATGCCATGCAGTTGATACTTGTTTAAGAACAAGGGTTCTACTTCAGAAGAGTCCAAAAAGAAGACATTCTCTTTCATTCAGCTTTAAGGCTCTCAATGCCAATATATGACTCATCTGCCATGGTTCACAGCCTTGTGCAATCTCCTAAGCAGGCAGTCAGAAACAACTCAGAGAAAGGAGGGGGCACCTGTCATCCTGGCTACTGTTAGGTGATGGGAAAAGCACATCTTGACCTTCACTGAGTAAAGTGTACACTTCATCTCCGATTCTTGGTTCTAGGATCCTATTTTTTATTCACTTAGGTAAAAATGAGAACATAGCCGTGAATCAAGGCTCTGCAAAGTCAAAGTTCTATGCAAAAGTCCGAAGACAAAGATGACACTCCTCAGTGTGACAGTTTCCAAGGGTATCAGCTCTGACAGACCTAACAAGACTTCAGGCAGAGTTGACCACAGTCTTCCCAGTTTCAAGGAGGTTATTCAGAATTAAAGTCAAGTCGACATGCCAACCCTATAATTGAAGCTGAAAGTAAGAGACATTGTAGATATAGTCTGTGGCAGAAAGGACAGGCATGTCACCTCTGGAAAAGGTATGAGTCAAGTCAGCATGTCACCTCCCACTGCCAGCTCTGCTGAGATTTTAATGAAACATTCTTAAGGTTAATCCATACCAAAGACTTGCTTCACCCAGTTCCTGACAAGGGGTAATTTATAGCTTAAATGGATGTCACTAGCTTTAAAAGTCTTCAGATCTTGCCTTAAAATCCCTGGCATCTTACAGGACCCAGTTTTTCAAAAGAACTTTTCTACTGCCTGCACATTTCACCTCTTTCAGGTTTGGGAGTATGGTAGAAGAAACAGAGAGACACTAAGCTTTACACTAGGAAGGATCTTACCAGCCCAAGAGCCCCTAATCTAGCTGGTTGTCTCAGTCTGGCAATGCCTGTTGGACCCAAAGCTTCAACTGCTCTCCACTTAGAGCACACAGAATAACCATAAAACCTAACCAAGCAATACAAAGCTAAAACAAGATATTTATGCAGGAGTAAGAGATTTTCAAAATAAAAAAAATATTCATTTTAAATGAGCAAAAAATAACAACAAAAAACAATGTAATAAAAGTACATTAGATTAAAAATATTGGTATTAGAAAAACTGTATATCAACATATAGGAGAATGAGACTGGACCCTTATGTCTCGCCCTGCATAAAACTCAACCCCAGATGGCTCATAAGCGAATTGTAGGTTAAAATCTATAGATTTGTATGTTTAACCTGGAGTACCTATAGTACCCAGGAAACCAGAAAAGGGTCATTGGGTTGGGAGACACCTTCAGGGGCTAGCCAAAAATAAGCGATATGAAAATAAAGGAGAATTTCAAGGGAGATGGAATATTAAGCAGGGATGAGGGTGGAGTGATAATGGAGATGGGAGGGAGGGTTAACCAAACAAAGTATGAACTAGCCATATGGCTGAGGAGGTTTTAAGTTCTAGGGGCAAATTTACCAGTTGCTAAGCTAAATTGTCATGGTACCAAACCGCCTTCTAAATACTTTTCTTTATAGCCGTATTCAAATGCTACTCTCAGAGAAGGTTTTCTCTGCAATGAATGGCAAAGAATGCAGAGGTGTCCTGCTGCTCAAAGTGCCAAGGATAAGTGAAGACTGAGTGCTGATCCCTAAACAGAATATTTATGCTGTCACCACTCCTAAGGCCCAGGAATCTTAGCAAAGAAGAGGACATAAATAATGTAAGAGCCAGAGATGTGGAGAAGGGCTGTGAAATGTTGTCTCCTGTACAAGCTGCAGCCAATGCAGTGTCAACCTCAACAGCAGTGAGAGCTGCCTGCAATGGCTCTACAGGAGATTGTGTCAATCAAGAATCCGGGAGGGTCTGATAAAGTCCTTATCTTTGCTGAACTATGGGCCTCTGAGGGATTGTGGGGGGAAGCACCATGTATATATAAACATTGTATATCCATTGACAAGTCCATCAGGTGCGAATGGATAGATCCAAACCCACAGTCACACAGATCATCCTGGGTAAACTCAATGGATCTTTTAAAGAAGACAGAAATATGGAAAAAAGACATGTATGGGAGCAGGGGAACTAAAGAAGGTAGGGAGTTACCCAATGCACTATATACATGTATGAACTTATCATCAAATTTAAAGAAAGTTATTTAAAAGTTGCACCAGTATTTCTTTCTTCTTTTGCATGAGGCGGTGGGGAGGATTGAATTAGTTCCCTCCTTCTGATGTTCTATATAGCACACTGCAGGATGAAGAGGGAGGTACAATTTACAAATCCTGTTCAAATCTATGAAACTGTATTTGGTGTGTGTATTGCTCTGGTATAGCTTAGATCATCATCTTTGTGGATTAACTTTCTACCACAAATGTGTTGAGGTGAATCTCTGTTTTCTTCTTCATTCTGTCTTTGGCTCAGCATTCTGATGAGCCCCATTGGTGGCCAGCTAACTGTTCTTGCAAAGCCAGTGTATATGAGAAGAATCACTTTTCAGCCTGTCTAGCTGGAATCACTCAAGCATCTGGGCATGGATTTGCAGCTGCTCATGTCTGTTTTCTTATGGAGATCTTGCCTGCCTTTATAAACTCTTTTACAGCTGTTGATTCCTGCAGGGAGAAAGATTAATGTGTATTATCTGGTCTCACTGGTTCTTCTAATTTTCCAACATACCCAGAAACGTTTGGTTTTTTTAAAACTTTCTTTAAGTTTTTCTTGTGTGTATATGTATGGCTTGTGTGTGAGTGTGAACAAGCACTGTTGAACACATCCACAGTATGCCTGTGGAGGTTGGAAGACAACTTTCTGGAGTTGGCTCTTTTCTTCCACTAGGCTGAGGCAGGATCGCTCTTATTTCTGCCACTGTAGATACTCCAGGCTAGTTGGATTGTGAGTTTCCAGGCAATTCTCCTCCCATTTGACAGTCGGAGTGCCAGGATTGCAAATATAAGCCATTTCCTCTGGCTTTTTGTGAATCCCAAGACATCAGGTTTGTGTGGCAAACCCTTTTAACCACTATACCTTCTGACCAGCCCATGTTTGATCAGCGATATTGACTTTTTCATACATGTTCTCACTATATAGGCCAGGCTGGTCTAGAATTTACCTTGATTACTGCCATGTTCTGCCATGATGTGGAGTTCTCTTTGTATATCTTCTGAAACATGCTACATTCATCTACAGAGCTCCCTTCTGCCATAAAACACTTTACACAATGCTGGCAAGTATGTGCACGCAAGATGGCCACAACGATGACAATAAGAACAGGGCACAGTGGTCACAGCTCTGTTGTAGGAGGTTGCTTGTTTGTTCCAACCACTCAGACACAAAATAACCACACAGAAGCTGTATTCATTAGATCACTGCTTGGCCTATTAGCTCTAGTTTCTTATTGGCTAGAGCTTATGTCTTAATTTAACCCATTTCTATTAATCTATGTATTGCCATATGGCTGTGGCTTACTGACAAGGTTCTGTCCTGCAGCATCTATCTCTAGTGGGGCTACGTGGTTTCTCTTGACTCTACCTTCTTTCTCCCAGCATTCAATTTAGTTTTCTCTGCCTAGTTCTACTCTATCATATCATAGGCCAAGGCATATTCTTTATTCATTAACCAATAATATTCACAGCATACAGAGGGGCATCCCACATCACCTTTCCCTTTTCTGTTTAAATAAAAAGGAAGGTTTAAACTTTAACATAGTAAAATTACATATAACAAGACAAGTATCAAACAATAATTATAGTTACAATATTGATATCTACATTATCTTTTATAATAACTAAGGAAAACCATAACTATCTATCCTTAAACTCCATAAAGGTTCCTAAGTAAACAGGAAGTACATTGTACGCAACTTGCAAAACTCTAGAATTTACAGAGACATTTTGCTGCCTAGACAGTCCCCCAAAGTTCTTCTGTATCATTGTATCATCCATCTTCAGCCTCAGGCCCATAGTATCCAGCAGACTTTTCCACGAAGGAGGAAATTTGAAGATCTGTTCTGCCTTGTAGTGGCAAAGTCCTTGTAATGGCTTTCTTCTGTGTCCTGCAGAATGTCTGGCAGACTCTTTCATGCAGCAGGAACCCTGAAGGACCATCTCACCATTAGGCAAGTTCAGCAGTCATTTCTCTGTGAGTCCTGCATGTCCAATTCATACAGCATAGCATCGAGTAGTTTAGATAAGGGCAGTTTCTTACCCACATGGCTAACCAACACCATAAGGAGCCTCTTCAGTGCCCATCATTCTCTTGAAGTAGCTTGGTGCTGCCAGGAGCAGATGTGTCTCATTGTCATGAAAAGTCCTAAGTTATTAAAACACTTTAAATGCTGTATTCTGTAGTCTTTGAAAAGTTTGAAGAATACCTATCCTCTGATATATATCTCTGTACATCTGGAAAACCTAACATGACTACAAGCTTGACTCTTCTAGATGACTATCTATTAACTTGTGTTTCTTAATTATATGTTACATTTTTAAATTAGATGCACAAACACAATACCTTAATCAAGAGCAGAAATATACATATAACAAAATTGACCTTAAATTTGTATCAATAAACCAAAATCCATAACAATGCAAATCTCTATAGCACATCTCCCTTTAAATGTAAAGAAACATTTATAAACAATATTTGGGAATATGGGCATAGTTCTCTGCTTCCTGCTGGGTGAAATAATTTTGGGGGATGTTCAAGGTGAACTTTCAGGGGGTCTTGGGCCATCAAACCACATTAGTCTGGAAAGATTCCACAGGTTCTCATCTTCTGGGGAAACAAAAGAAGAACCTCTTTTTCAAAGCAACATATGAGACTCAAACTTTGAAGTCAAGAAACCTTTAAAACATATTTGTTGGTTTAGCTTAGCAGTCCCCAAAATCAATGTCTCTCTATAGTCAAAAAATTCAAAGAAAACACAATAATATACATAATCCAGATTCTCTGTGTATATTCCATCTTTACATGGCTTGTTTTTCTTTGTTCCTATTACTTTTTCTACAAGTTTACTCTGTCTCTGTAAAGACTTTGTTTTAATTTTTAAAGGACATTTACTTCTTTTTATAATTTTCTATACTCTTTTTCTTCTCTTTCCCAAGCCTACATACATTTATCCAACACTGTGACCCATTTAGAGGTCTTTTCCATCTGGATTTGTCTTTATTGCATATCTGTATTTTCTGACCAGAAGCACTTTTTAAAATGCTAAGCATCCTTACTAAGACTAAGGCTGCTTTTCCATTTGGCTCTTCCTAGTCCAACATGGTGGAAAGGAGGTCTGTTTAGTGTGAGCTATGCTCACAGCCCCAGTTTTCAGGCACACAGTGGGTCTATGTTGCCATTAAGCAAGTTGTAGCACTCTGCTCACAAACCTCATTTAAATGCTTTGTAGCTGGACCTCTCAAAAGAGTCAGAGTTCATGATGGCAGCACGGCCCAGGAAGCTGCTGTTTTGAAGCTGCTCGTTTTTTTTTCTGCTACTGCTGAATCAGAAAGACCTCTCTTAAAGGAGCCATGGCCATAAAACAGAGCACACCCCCCAAAAAAATACAGCTGAACTTTATTTTTTAGTGTCTAGAATTCCTTTCCAAGCCCTCTCAGGTTTTATCTGGATTTAGCTAGCACACGTCGGAGCACCAATTTGTGTGAATAAGGAAACTGTCTTAGTCCTGCATAGGGAAGAATATAGGTAGGCAGGAAAAACTAAACTGAATGCTGGGAGAAAGAAGGCAGAGTCAAGAGACGCCATGCAGCTGCCAGAGGAGAAAGACATAAGCCGCCAGCTGGAACCTTGCCAGTAGGTCACAAGCCTGTTGGTGAAATACAAAATAATAGAAATGGGTTAATTTAATATGTAAGAGCTTTCTAGGAATATGCTATAGTTATTGGCCAAGCAGTGTTTCAAATAATATAGTTTCTGTGTGGTTATTTTGAGGCTGAGCAACCAGGAACAAACAAGAAGACTCCTACTATGCAGCTTTCACTCTGGAACCACAGATATCAAAGAGGATTTATATGACTAGACATCCTAACATCCCCTATGTCACGAGAACTAAATTAGCTGATATAGGAAAGCTAAATTAGCTGATATGTATATATACATATGTATATATATGATTAGTTAACACTGTGCCCAGCATACAGATGTTCAGTAGAGCATCTTCTTGGTGAATTGACCATGAATATTAGCCATCCTTAAAACTCAAGTTAGAAATAGCCTTGAAAATGGGGATGTAAAATTTGAACAAGAATCAGCCTTCTGCCTGACTGGGCCAGTGGGGCTAAGTCTATGAAGAGTAATGCTCTATTCAGCTCCATGATGTATAGCAAGTGGTGGTGTACAGTATTGGCATTTAGGAACACTGAACATCCTTCAGTGTCTATGGTGACTTGAATGATAAATTCCCCTAACAGGCTTAAATATTTAAACACTTGGTCCTTAGTGGTGCAATTAGGAGTATTGCCGGAGAAAGAACATCACTAGAGGAGGCTTTGAGGGTACAACCTCACCCCACTTCCAATGAATGCACAGATGTGTGGTTGAGATGTGAGCTCTTCACTTCCTGCTTCTATCATTTGCTGCTAGTCTTTCCTCTGGAACTGTAAACCAAAATCAACATTTTCCTCCCTAACTTGCCTTTGATCATAGTAATTTATCACAGCAACAAAAATAATAAATTAATACAATGTCCTACATAACTAAGTATGACTCCACCCCAATTCTCTGATGCTCCTGATGAGAGCTACTGGTTGTCTGGCTATGTAGAGGCAATAAGAGAAGGAAACTGTGAGTGACCACAGGGATATTATGGGGAAATCACTGTGGTGGTGAGATACAGTGACCAGAACAGAACTGGAACCTTAAGGCCCAGTCCATGGAAAAGAAAGCAAATGCAAGTCAGCACAGCAAGTTGACCCACATAGGTCTTTGCTAGGTTGAATCGAGTCCTAAAGTCTTCGGCACCTCCTAGAACTGTTAGCTAGGGTCTCAAGGTCACATTTAAGGTGGCTGATGTGAAAAGTATCCTGACAGGTCATCAAGAAATGGAGCAATGATTATACAAAGAGAAAATGGGAAGTAAATTATTGACTAATAGGAAGTTCTTTCAGGAATGTCCCCAGTGAGATTCCTGAACATGGGCAACAGTAATTCTCCTGTTTTAGAGGTTCCCTTCTAAAAATCAACCAGATTCAAAGTCCAACATGTTACCACGTTCCCTTCCCACTCCTGCTTCAGGGGCCTCATAGCAATACTTTGAATGTTCTTCACAATTTAAAAATAAAGTCTCTAAATGCTTCCCTAGCACTCAGAAAATTAGCTGTCATACATAATTAGGTTAATGTGACATAACATCCATCTGAAATGGGAGCATGTTATTAATAAAGAAAGCAAACATATGGTGCGGTTGTCCTTGCTCTGCTGAGAAAGGGTGACTAGACCATGAGCGTCACGCACAAGGTCTCATCAGGCTTTTCCCAGAGAAGCCAGCCTAGTTAGAAAGGCCACAAGGAGCCCCCAGATCCTGACAGAGCACCTTGCTGTCCTATGGAAATGGGATGAAGTTTCACCACTATAAAGAACTCTGCCCTTTAGGAAATTTGAGAAACAAATCCATTCAGAATCTGTAGCACTTATCCTGTCTCTTATGTCTCTGGATTAGTTCTTACAAAGATTAGAAACAGATTCCTGAAATTGGGTTTTTCATTCTCAAGGTGAGGCAGGAATAGGTTCAGTAGAAAAAAAGAAAATGCAGGTGAGTGGAGTTTGTTGGGGCTTGAACTGCCTGCACCTTTAGCATTTGGTGTTTGAAGTTTGTGTGTTGGAAACTCAGTCCTTAACACAACTGTGCTGGGAGGCAGGGCCTAGCAAGACTTCCTCGTTGGTGGATTAATGTTCATGTGGGAGTTATTGTGAGTGAGACTGGATAATAGGAGCAACCTTCAGATCTTTTGTGTTCTCCTCCTTTCTCACAGTTGTTTGCCAGTCTGACTTCTCCCGCATTGTGTAGAGGAGTATGCTGTACTGCAGAGCATCTCCCCCTGAGACAGAAGAGAAGAATGAAAGCATAGCAGAGAAAGAATTTACTAAAGCATGACCAATAGTTGTCAAGAAAACTCAAATTCTGAAGCTCCACGACAGGTATCTGGAACTTGCAATGGAATTGTCTAGGCTCCCAAGGACTTGGGAAGCTCTGGCCACCTACTTAAAGTACCCAGACCCTTTCTCTTGGGCCAGCTCCACTCTGTAAATATTATTTTCCTTTCTTTTGGCAGCTCCAACATCCTAGGGCCTCCATTGCAGCTTAAATCAGACCAAGCATGTCCTCTTGGGGCCTCCTTACAGGAAATGAAATCCTGCTGCAAGTTGCTTCAGCAGCCTTTTGGGTTCTTGAAATGAGTCTTGATGATCTTTTACTCTTTCACCTGTCATGCCTGTAAAGACAGGAGGGCATGGACATGGATATCAAATTCTACAACCTGTGTGAGATGTAGTCTGACCTGGCTAAACCACAGCTTCCGGGGCTCCTGTGCTCCTACCAGGCTAACCTTGAAGAAATACATTTCAAGGCATTTGTTTTCTGGCAGGTACTCCCTTCAGGAACATTCTAGTTCAAGTGCTTTCTTTTCCAGTGAACTTGTACTTTTTCTTTTCCTTTTTTAAGAAGGAACCTTTAGTGTGTGGAGTCCTGCCCTTTAAGAAAATATAGTTTTTTCCTCTGAAAAAACTTTGTCTAAAGCTTTAAACTCCTGCTTGAGGTTAGATACATGGCTCCATGGTTAATGGTATGTTCTTGTATGGGACCTAAACTAAGTTTGATTCCCAATACACATATCAGGCAGTCGTTGACTTCTGCAGACAGCTGCATGTGCTCGTGCATGCGCGCACGCGCACACACACACACACACACATACACTTAAAAAAAGACCAAATATTTCTAACCATCCTTTTGTCTACAAAAAGCACATTCTTCATGTCTTTTTATTCATTCTCTAGATCCCTTTCGGCAGAGACCTGGATAAGAGCAGCAACACCAGCCTGGATGTTAGCCATCCTGTCGAGATTTCTTCCATGGAATAAATCAGTGCATTGGGTTTTAATTCACCCTCTTTGAGTTTGGAAAGAACTAAGATTCTTTGCCATGTGTGAATCCTACCTCCCAAGGGATTCCTTACTACCCTCTGAAACCTCACAAGCTGACTTCCCAGTCTACATTTCTCTCTGCATTTTGGTCTTCTAAACTCCAGTCAGAATGGCCCATTTAGTGTTGTTTGCAACATTCTAGGGCTTTCTAGCTTGGAATTCCAAACTCTTCCACATTCTTCCTGAGAACCAGTTCAAAAGGTCTATGGACCATGAGGGCAGGTTTATCACAGTAATGGTCCCACTCCTCAGTACCAGTTTACTGCTTGGGTTCCTTTCCCTCATTATTGTGACATGACAAACGGAATTTGAGAAAGGAAGGTTTATTTGGGTTTACAGTTTGAAGTGACACAGTCCATTATGGGGGAGGAGTCATGACAATGAGAGCATGAGACAGCCTGTCACATTGTACACAGTCAGAAGGCAGAAAGGGATGAGTGCTGATGCTTGGCTCACCTCATTTTTATTCAGTCTGGGACCTCAGCTCATGGATTGATAGTGACTACAGATAGAGTGCATCTTCCACCTTAATTAGTACAATCGAAATCCCCCTCATAGGCATTTCTTAGAAGTTTTTTTTCTCATTTCTATTTCCTGTTAGGCTAACAGAATTAGCCATTGCATACCACAGAAACTGAAAAGATATTTCTCCAAAGAAGAATGACTAGAAATGACCTGGGGAGTAAAAAGGGTTCAACTTCCCCAATCAACAGGACAAATGAAAACTAAAACCATGAGATGCCACTTCATACCTGTTGGGAAGCCCTGAAGGTGAGTATTGTTGAGGATGTGGAGACTAGGGATCTCTGGAACATTTGTGAGAAGGCTGGAGAATGCTCAGTGGTTAACGCTGTTGATTGAACAATCCTAAGGAGCAGTGTTCAGATTTCTATAGGAAGTCAGATGTCTGAAGGATCTAACACTGTCATTGGTATCTGTGTGCAGCACATGTGTGTACATGTATATCATTACACATACATGTGCAAATACTCAGATACACACATAAGTAAAATAGATCTTAGCCAAGTGGTGGTGACACACACCTTTAATCCTAGGACTCAGAAGGCAGACAGATCTCTGAGTTTGAGGTCAGCCTGGTCTACAGCTAGAGTTCCAGGACAGCCAGGCCTACACAGAGAAACCATGTCTTGAAAAAAAACAAAAATCAAACAAACAAAATACACCTTTATAGAATTAAAAGTAGTATTAATAATATCTATTAAATTACTATATATTATCAAATGTTGCATATTTGTTTATTAAATAATTGTGTTTGCAACCTACAAAGCACATGTTTTTTACAAAACAAAGAAAATACATTAACAGAAGAAAAAAAGCTAATTAAATTAAACAATGGCAAGTGGAACTCACTTTTAAGGACAAATAATGCAATATTGTTTTTTGTGTATCACATTACACTATATTCCAACCCCCAACCCCAAGCCTATTTGACCTAATTTGGTTTAGTTTTGATTTCTATAGTAAACACCATAACCAAAAGCATTTTGGGAAGGTATCATAGTTAACTTCAGTTGTCACCTTGACACACTTGGAAAGACAGAACCTCAACTGAGGAAATGTCTCTATCCGATTGGCATAGCCATGTCTGTGGGGCATTTTGTTGCTAATTGATTGTTGAGAAAAGGCCCAGCCCACTTCAGGCAACACCATCCCTAGGCAAATGGGTTTGGCCTGTCATAGAAAGTTAACTGAACATGAGTTCAGTAGTGAGCCAGCAAACAGTGTTCTTTCATGGTCTCTTCCTTATTCCTGCCTTAGTGTCCCTTGATCAAGGACTGGAAGTTGAAAGATGAAATTAATCTCTTTTTTCCTCCACATTACTTTTTGGTCATAGTTTTTGCCACAAACACAGAAAGCAATATAGAACAAGAAGAAAGAGCTATTTCATCTTCCATGTTAAAGTCTATCATCCAGGGAAACCAGGACAGTACTTGAAGATAAGAGCTTGGAGCACAAACATGGAGGAATACTGCTTACAAGTTTTCGCCCTCCAGCTCATGCCCATCCACTTTTCTTGTACAACCCAAGACCACCTCCTTAGGATTGACACAGCCCACTGTGGGATAAGCTCCCCTCATCAATTAACCACAATAAAATGACCCACAGACTCACCCACAGACAAATCTGATATGTGCAGTTCCTCAACTGAGGTCTTACCTCCTTCAGAGAATGCAGCTCATGTCAAACTGGCAATAACAAATAACCAGCTCACTATGTCAGTGTAGACAATGGTGTTGGAACTAAGACTGGATGGGGCTTTGACTATATCTAGCACTGCTGTTCAAGTTTGCATCTTTCAGCTCAGTCTTCCCACATGCAACTGTTTTTTTTCTTGTAAATACCAAGCTCAAAATACATCCAATAAGACGCTTGCTGTAGTTAATGATGAAAATTGGAAGAACCCAACTGCCCATCTAGATCTGGATCAATATGCGATATGATATATATTTAATATCATATTACCTGCATTTAAGTCAAAATAAGCCATAAATATATTAACCATGGTCATTGTGTCATAGAATAAACTATGCAAATATTTTGTTACTTCATTGCCCTTATGACAAGACATCTGACTACCAGAAAATTCAAAATTGCTATTAAGGGACATCAGGGCTGGAGATCTGAGTTGGGTGAGAATTAATAATAATCTTTTCTTATCTTTCACAGAGAAGATTCTAACCTAGTATGGAGAATTCATTTGAGAGGGATAGTATAAGTATTTGCTTTTGGTCATTGCTCCAGGCTGCCAATTTAATCCTCTTCTTTCCCAGGAAATCCAGGGAGATGGATCCTCCTTCTCCCATTTCCCTTTGGTCTCCATCATCTACAGAAGATAATACAAATAGTGTCTTGATAAGCAGGTTACAAGGGGCAGAACCAGTGACTAAATGGTGTAGGAGTGTCCTCAGGAATGATTTGGGAGTCCCCTCTGTGTGCTGTGATTACCATTAATGAATAAAGAAAACTGCCTTGGCCTTTTGGTAGGACAGCCCTTAGGTGGGCGGAGTAGATAGAAGGGAATGCTGTGAGAGAGAAGGCAGTAGAGCAGACGCCATGCTTCTCCAGCACAAGATGGACACTGGTTAGACTCATGCCGGTAAGCCACGACTCGTGGTGACACACAGATTATTAGAAATGTGTTAAACAAATTAGAAATAAGAGGCTAGAGCTAATGGGCCAGGCAGT
>PVIU01031297.1:0-15021 GCA_004026605.1 Ondatra zibethicus
TCCCATTTATTCATTATTACTCTTATTGTCTGTGCCACTGGGGTTTTACATAGGAAGTGGTCTCCTGTGCCCATGTTTTGCAGGCTACTTCCCACTTTCTCTTCTATCAGGTTCAGTGTGGCCGGATTAATATTGATGTCTTTAATCCATCTGGATTTGAGTTTTGTGCATGGAGATAAGTAAGGATCTATTTTCATTCTCCTATAGGTTGACATCCAGTTATGCCAGCACCATTTGTTAAAGATGCTTTCATTCTTCCATTGTATAATTTTAGCCCCTTTGTCAAATATGAGGTCTTCATAGGTTTGTGGATTAATATCCGGATCTTCTATTCGATTCCATTGGTCAACATCTCTGTTTTTATGCCAATACCAAGCTGTTTTCATTACTGTCACTCTGTAATAGAGTTTGAAGTCAGGGATGGTAATGCCTCCTGCAGTTCCTTTATTGAATAGGATTGTTTTGGCTATCCTGGGCTTTTTGTGTTTCCATATAAACATAGTTATTGTTCTCTCAAGTTCTGTGAAGACTTTTGTTGCGATTTTGATGGGGATTGCATTGAATCTGTAGATTGCCTTTGGTAGAATTGCCATTTTGTCTATATTGATCCTACCAATCCAGGAGCATGGGAGATCCTTCCATTTTCTGGCATCCTCTTCAATTTCTTTCTTCAAGGTCTTAAAGTTCTTGTCAAATAGATCTTTTACTTCCTTGGTTAGTGTTACCCCAAGATACTTTATGCTATTTCTGGCTATCGTGAAAGGTGATGTTTCTCTGATTTCCCTCTCTCTTTCTTTATCCTTTGTGTATAGGAGGTCTACTGATTCTTTTGAGTTGATTTGTATCCTGACACATCACTGAAGTTATTTATCAGCTGTAGAAGTTCTTTAGTAGAGTTTTTGGGGTCACTAATGCACACTCTCTTATTATCTGCAAATAACGAAAGTTTGACTTCTTCCTTTCCAATTCGAATCCCCAAGATCTCCTTATTCTGTCTTATATCTATTGCTAGAACTTCAAGCACAATATTAAAGAGATATGGGGAGAGTGGACAGCCCTGTCTTGTTCCTGATTTTAGTCGAATCGCTTTGTGTTTCTCTCCATTTAATTTGATGGTAGCTGGCGGCATGCTATATATTGTTTTATTATATTTAGATATGAACCTTGTATCCCTAATCTCTCCAAGACCTTTATCAGAAAGGGGTGTTGAATTTGTCAAATTCTTTTTCAGCATCTAATGATATTATCATATGGTTTTTTCTTTCAGTTTATATGATGGATTACATTGATAGATTTCCGTATGTTGAACCAGCCCTGCATCTCTGGGCTGTAGCCTACTTAATCATATGGATGATCTTTTTGACGTGTTCTTGGATTCTGTTTGCCAGTATTTTATTGAGAATTTTTGCATTGATGTTCATGAGTGAGAGTGGTCTGTAATTCTCTTTCATGGTTGCACTTTTGTGCGGTTTTGGTATCAGGGTAACTGTAGCTTCATAAAAAGAGTTTGGCAATGACCCTTCTGTTTCTATCATGTGAAACACCTTAAGGAGTATAGGTATTAGATCTTCTTGGAAGTTTTGGTAGAATTCTGCATTAAAACCATCTGTTCCTGGACTTTTTTTGGTTAGGAGGTTTTTGATGACAGCTTCTATTTCCTCGCGAGTTATAGGTCTATTTAAATTGTTTACCTGGTCTTGATTTAATTTAAGTATATGGTATTTATCTAAAAAACTCTCCATTTCTTTTACATTATCCAATTTTGTGGCATACAGGCTTTTGTAGTAAGACCTAATGATTCTCTGAATTTCCTCAATGTCTGTTGTTATGTCCCCCTTTTCATTTTTGATCTTGTTAATATGAGTATTCTCTCTCCGCCTTTTGATTAGTTTGGATAGGGGTTTGTCGATCTTGTTGATTTTCTCAAGGAACCAGCTCTTTGTTTCATTGATTCTTTGGATTGTTTTCTGTGTCTCTATTTTGTTGATTTCAGCCATCAGTTTGATTATTTCCAGGCTTCTACTTCTCCTGGGTGAGTCTGCTTCTTTTTTTCCAGAGCTTTTAGGTGTGCTGTTAAGACACTAATGTGTCCTTTCTCCATTTTCTTTATGTGGGCACTATGTGCTATGAACTTTCCTCTTATTACTGCTTTCATAGTGTCCCATAGGTTGGGGTATGTTGTATAGTGTCCTATATTTGCAGTATGTTGTTTCTTTATTTTCGTTGAATTCAAGGAAGACTTTAATTTCTTTCTTTATTTCTTCCTTGACCCAGGAGTGGTTCAGTAGTTGACTGTTCAGTTTCCATGAGTTTGTAGGCTTTCTGGGGGTGGAGTCGTTTTTACATTCTAACTTTACTCCATGATGATCCGATAAGACACAGGTGGTTACTCCAATTTGTTTGTATCTGTGGATGTTTGCTTTGTTACCGAGTATGTGATCAATTTTCAAGAAGGTTCCATGAGATGCTGAGAAGAAAGTGTATTCTTTCCTGTTTGGGTGGAATGTTCTATAGATGGCTATTAAGTCCATTTGATTCATTACATCTGTTAGTTCTCTTATTTCTCTGTTAAGTTTCTCTCTGGTTGACCTGTCCATTGGTGAGAGAGGAGTGTTGAAATCTCCTACTATTAGAGTGTGGGGTTTGATTTGTGCTTTGAGTTCTAGTAATGTATGCTTTACATATGTGGATGCTTTTATATTAGGGGCATATATATTCAGGATTGAGACTTCATCCTGATGGATTATTCCATTTAAGAGTATAAAATGTCCATCTCCATCTCTTCTGTTTGATATTAGTTTGAAGTCGATTTTGTTCGATATTAGTATAGCCACACCCGCTTGTTTCTTAAGGCTGTTTGATTGAAAAACCTTTTCCCAACCCTTTATTCTGAGATAATGTCTGTCTTTGTGGTTGAGGTGTGTTTCTTTTAAACAGCAGAATGTTGGATCCTGTTTTCTTATCCATTCTCTTAACCTGTGCCTTTTTGTAGGTGAATTGAGTCCATTGATATTAAGTTATATTAATGACCAGAGGTTATTAACTGCGGTTATTTTTTTAGGGTTGTAGAGTTTGTGTGTTGCCCTTCTTTGAGTTGTGCTAGTGGAGGGCTGTTAGATGTCTGTGTTATTATGGGTGTTGCTTGCTTCCTTTAGATGTGGTTTTCTTTCTTGTACTTTCAGTAAGGCTGGGTTTGTGGCAATGTATTACTTAAATTTGTTTTTATCCTGAAATACCTTGTTTTCTCCATCAATGGTGAATGAAAGGTTTGCTGTGTATCGTAGTCTGGGCTTGCATCCATGGTCTCTTAGTGTCTGCAGCACATCTATCCAAGACTTTCTTGCTTTCATGGTTTCCATAGAGAAGTCAGGTGTAATTCTGATTGGCTTACCTTTATACGTTACTTGGCCTTTTTCCTTTGCAGCTCTTAGTATTCTTTCTTTATTCTGTATGTTTTGTGTTTTGATTATTATATGGCAAGGGGATGTCCTTTTTAGATCCAATCTATTTGGTGTTCTTTATCCTTCTTGTACCCTCATAGGCATATCCATCTTTAGGTTGGGAAAGTTTTCTTCTATAATTTTGTTGAATATATTTTCTGGGCCTTTGAGCTGTGCTTCTTCTCCTTTTTCTACCCCTATTATTCTTAGGTTTGGTCTTTTTATGGTGTCCCAGATTTCCTGAGTGTTTTGTGTTAAGAATTTATTGGATTTGTTGTTTTCTTTAATCAATGAGTTTATTTTCTCTATCGTATCTTCAGCGTCTGAGATTCTTTCTTCTATCTCTTGTATTCTGTTGGTTATACTTGTCTCTGCCATTCCTGATGGTTTACCCAGATTGTCTTCTTCATTGCCTCCATTTCAGTTTTTATGTCTTGAACTGTTTCCATTACCTGTTTGATTGCTTTTTCTTGGTTTTCTAGGGTATCTTTGAGGAATTTATTCATTTCTTCTTTTTGTTAGTTTTCTCATCCCTTTTTTCAAAGGAGTTTTTCACCTCTTCTTTAAAGGTCTCTATCACTTTCATAAAGTTACGTTTAAAGTCGATTTCTTCTACTTCTTCTGGGTTAGGTTGCTCAGGTTTTCCTGTTGAGTACTTGTTGGTTTCTGGTGTTATCATGTTGCTTTTCAGATTGTTGAAAGAATTCTTGGATTGACACCTACCCATCTCTTCCTCTTATTCCAGTCAGGGGAGTCTCAGTGGGTTGGGGCCTCCCAATATGCCTTGTACACACTCACCCCTCTGGATAGCTGATCTCATTTCAGGAAGAGGAATTCCCTTCTGGACTTCCGATCCTTCTGTACTTCCCATCTCAGCACAGGGAGAGACATTCTTGGGGTTCCAATGTTCCACAGAGGAAAGGGCAATCTTGCAGGGGCGGGGTGCAGGGTCCTGTTGATCAAAGAGGCCTGCAGGGACCTTACCACCAGGCTTGCACAACCTTACCAGTGTGAGCCGCCCCCGATCTCAGCACAGGAAGAGTGAGTCCTGGGGTACCAAAGCCCCACTGAGGAAAGGGCGATCTTGTGGGGGTGGGGCAGGGTGCAATGTCCTGTGAAACAAAGAGGCTGGCAGGGAGCTTGCCTCCCGGTGGGCACAGCCCTACCAGTGTGTGCCTCCGATCTCAGCATAGGAAATTAGAATGCTGGGGTACCAAAGACCCACCGTGGAAAGGGCAATCTTGCGGGGGGGAGGGTAGGGGGGTAGGGGTGCAGTGTCCTGTGAAATAAAGAGCCCTGGCCGCGGGGATCTTACCACCAGGTGGGCACAGCCCTACCAGTGTGCGCCTCCGATCTCAGCCCAGGAAGAGAGAGTGCTCCTCAGGTAATATATTATACAGAAATTTCCAAAGTATTGAATTCAGAAAATTCAAAGGTTACCTACATTTAATCCAATCGTTGGTCTTCAGAAGTCCTGGAATGCTCCTTGTTCTTTTCTGAGATCTATTATATACCATAAATATTTCAGGTTCATCTTCTTTTGAAACACATGGTGTTTTAAATATTGATTCAGATTGTGGATATTCTATTTGCCTCTGGTTATTTTCCATATATTCTGCAAAAAAATTTGCAAGTAATAGTGATTCATGAGGTTAAGCTTTTATCATGCAGGTTAACAATAGCCTTTCTACTTTCACTGGTACTATTTGAGTTACTGTGAAGTGTTACTGTCCAATATTGGTATTGTCTTAATTCACTATCTGCCATATTTTTAATAATAAAAACAGGTTATCCAGACTCTTAAAAAGTACCACTAGGCACATGCTACAAATGATTGTCTGTACCTGTGACCATGAAATAGGACAATATCAGAAAGGAACTCCGAAAGAGAGAGGCATCATATTGCTTTGATATTTTGCTTCAAAATATCTAGTTCAAAATGGTCTAGTTTCCAGAGATTAACTAAGGAAAAATGAGGAGGCAGGTATCCAATAAGGTGAGTGATAGAAGAAAACCATGGTTGTCAGTAGCTTTTAAAAAAGTGAAAAAAATCATTCTGATAGGTTTCTTGACAATTGGGGCTACTTCTAGTATGAAATGAGTATAGTTAAGAGATTTGGAGTTGGAGCTGAAAATGAGCAGTGAGTCCCAGAAAATTTGCACAATACATTAAGTACCAAAACATTTGCAAGGGACTGTCGGAGAAGAGAGAAGTGCCCCTGTGGTAGCTATATTAGCAGAAACTTGGGGGAGGATCAAAGTAAAAAAATGGAAATAACACACACTTATAAAACAGAGTTAAGCCTGCACTCATAACTTTACAGGTTTGAAGTGCAATGAAATAGGAAAATTGGGTTCTACATACTTTAAAGGTGCTCAGAAAATCTTTGCTTTCAGTATTTTATGGGAATAGTTTCAAGAAGCAATTTTCAATATGGTTGCTTAAACAAGATGCATAATGTTCTCAACAGACCACATACCAGTAAATGGGGATAGAGTAAGCCTTATGAGGTACCCCTCCTAAATGAAGAGCTATAGGCAGTGAATGGATGCTGCAAGAGTATGGATAGTTAATTTCTTCCAGGAATGGGAAGTGCATCATAGGTCATTCAATCCACAATCCAAAGTATCCTGGCATATACACATGTCCATATGAGCAACAATATATTTACTCACTAATTCACTGATATATGGTAAGGAGTTAGGGATATATGGTTGGAGTTTTAGGAGAGAGTGAGAGGCAGGAATGATGTAAATACAAGTATACCCACACATGAAATTCAAAGAAAAATTTTAAATCTGAAAAAGCAGACTCTTGCTGATTCAACCCTAGGTATTTCTAGAGACAAAAAAGTTTCCTTCCTACACAGACCATCATGGGAACCTAAGGCAAGTGTCATTGAACTATTCTCTGGCTCAGAATGTAGAATAATTCAACTTATAGGGAAAATAGTGAATGACAATTGCTCAGTGTTTTACTTGCTAGAAATCAAGTCTGAGCCGAGCAGTGCTAGTTTGAGAATCACTAGCTCCTCTGCAGAGTGATGAACAGAAGCAATTGTTCAAAAATTCTTGGGCCTAAGTCATGCCAGGGAAAGATAGCTGGCAGCCTTTTCCAGTACTTCGGGTCTGAGAGATACATATATTTATAAAATCTAATGCCTAGCTTATTAACCACATCCTTGGTGAGACAGACAACATAAGAAGAATATAAGGGGTTTCCTTATGATATTCTATTGTTTAAGGCAGGTCAAATGCCACTTTCTTGTATCTCAGGGTCAAGATACTAATATGGTCAAGTAATGTATACTCAAGGTAAGATTAAGTACTTGTTTTGTAATTTCATTCATACTATAAAGCAATTTTCATTATTCACTGGAATTGCTTCTAGGCTACTCTGTAGAATTATTTTGATAAAATGTGTGATATTATTAGTATATGACTATTGTAGGTAATGAGAAATGAAGTAAAGTTGATATCGATTTAAAATCACTTGAATATACCTTTTTCGTGATAACTATTTATAACACACATTTTGTTCTAATGAATTAACCCTTAAAGCTCTTCTAATTAATGTATATAATGTATTACAGAAATCATTATCCTTTTCAAGTTTCATTATGGAAGAGAAAGAAAGGGAAAGTGGTTTATAACAATTGATAAACATATTAGAATGTAAGTAGTAAACATAAAGATGTATTTTATAGAATGAAATGATCCCATTCACCCATATTTACTTTTGGTCATGGTGTTTCAGCACAGCAATACTCTACGGCAGACAGTTATCAGAATTTTTTTCAGTTTTAATGACTAATTAAGTCATAGATAAGTCAAGAGATATACCTTCAGCAATACATCTCATTAACATTTAAGAAAAACACTAATAAGGTTGAAAGCATGTTCAGAAAAGACAATTGTTGTATCTTCTATATGTGTATTAAATTTTTGATGATTTTTTGAATTGACATTAACTGCCTATAATACCAAATCAATACACTGGAAATAATATAGTATATAGAAGCATATGCTGAAGAACCTAAGACATTCTTGTATGCTCTATTAGATTCAAATTTAATACCATTTTCATGGTGAAAACTGTTAGGAAAAATCTTAAGATGAGCCACTCCACTGACACAAAAGAACTCCAATCAGACCAGATTAAGCCACATTAAATGCCCATGTTTAATAGATGGTACACTTCCAGGTGGCTGGGAGAGCATGGCGAGGGAAAGACAGAGGGAGCACACATGCAAACCCAAAACTATGTGTTCCTTTTTCCAGTGTGATCCTAAATACCATGTGTGAGTGGTGCTGACCCTCCCCGGGGAGTGGACAGTGCTTGGCAGGTTGAGAGTTGGGAGTCCAAGTGCTTGGCAGGCTGGGACTTAGAGTCCAGACCAACATTCCAGACTCCTTGCATATAGGGGTATGACAATGAGCTGAGGTGATATTTATGACCAGCATTTTAGGCTCTCTTTGGATAAATGGGCATTGTCTCAAGTCTGGCTAGTTCCTACGGACATGGGGTGATGTAGGAGAAGGGAGAGTTGAGAGTTGGCATGCTCATGCTCAGCAAGAGGAGTGGCTGGGGTGGTATCTGATTTGCTGGCATCCTGGAGTCCCTAGGCAGCTGCTTTTTGAGGGGGAAGGAAAGGAGGTTCCTAGGAGAAAAAAATTGTTATTACTGGTCCTATGCCTTAACTACCAGAAAGAATGGAACAGAGAAGTGCTCTGGTTGGACAGGTGAGGTTCAGGTGTATCAGATACAATCAGATTTTAGTTGGTAGGTATCTTTCATCTAGGAGAGTTGGTACCAATGGTAAAGTACCAGGAGCTGGTCCAGGTGCTTGGCATTATCCGGAGAGCACTTTGTGAGTTGCTCTTGTCCCAGGCAGCAGGAGTGACCTGTAAAATATGCTTGAAACTTGCTGGGGTTAGCAAAAGTCTCTGGAGACTGTTAGATTTTTTTTCCCTCTTTTTCTTTTTCTTTTCTTTTCTTTTTTTTTTTTTAACCAGACCTGATTTTGATACAGCAGTAGAACTTTTCCAGGAACCCGTAAGAGAACTGGAACAGTTTACACCATAGCAAAAAGGTTTTGCTTTAGGTTAAAAGGTATGAACATTTTAGAATACAATTAAAGTAAATTGGGAACTCTGAACCTCTGAAGATACACCTGAAACTGTTAATCCTGGACTACCAAACCTGTTGAAGAACAGTAACTTAAGTTGTCAAATGCCCTTAGACAGATCTGGGAGGGATAAATGAGCAAAAATGAGACATCGTTTTAGCTACGCAGGCAATCACAAATCCTCTCCTAGTTCTTGGAGAACACCAGTCTTAGAAGCAGTGTTTGCCATTAGCTGTTGAGTATAAAGAGGCCCAAGGATTTTTTCCTGTGTGGGCAAGATTTAGTCTACCTGGCTTGGCAGGATGATCAGATCAATTCCCGGGTTAAACATCCAAAAAGCTGGAGAGGCGAAAGGCCACTTTTTTACTTTGTGGATTGCTTTGCCAAACCCAGAGGCAAGGAGTGGAAGCAGAAGGTTTTCTGTCTTCTTGGAGGAGCTAAAGGTTGCTGCAGAAGCTGCATGTCTTTGTTAGAATTTCTTGTTAAAATGCCATAATCTCTGATCTGTAAAGGCACTTGAGAACCAAGTACCTGTTATTTTAAACTGGGCAGATGCGATAAATTTAGATGTGTATTTTATTTAATTATTTACAGTTTACCAATGCTAGTAGAATACTAGCACATATAGTTACCCTTACCAAAGATGGCAGACTTGCACATGTGATCGCATTTACAAAAGATGGCGGCAAGATTAAACTGCCAGCTACCCATGTGTTTGTATTTTTCCAGAGCTATTGTAATCTGGAGATATAAATTTTACAGATTTTAACATAAGCACACATGCATACAGAAGCTTAAATTGAACACATCACAAAAACATACACACTTAAATAAACATATTGTGACCACATCATTCTAACAGACAGACAAATAGGACACTTTTGGAAACCTATGCCAGCTGACCAATTTAAAAATCCTGGCGCAGTTATGTCTGTAGGGTAAGCAGCAAGCAGCAAGGAAGGGGGGAGCAGAGTGAAGCCAGAGTAGTCCCAGCATAGGCAATAGAGGCCGGGGAAATAGGTGATGGAGAATCCCGGTACAGTTAGGGTTGGTGGGGAAGCAGCAAGCAGCAATGGAGTGGGGAAGCAGAGAGGCTGCAGAAGAAATGGAAGTTGGGGCAGGACAAACAGCTGGCCCCAAATGAGGAAAGAGAGAGAAAGAGACAGAAGGAGGGGCAAGAACGTGCATCTAACAATCGTGGGCTTCTGGAGCATTGTTGATTTAGGTTAGACAGACCCCATTTAAAAGGTTTTTTTGTAAGAGGGCGCTTAAGGTCTAGTTGGAATTGGCTTGGAATTGCAAGAAACCCATTTTATTCGTATGCCTGAGTGACTCAAGTGTGTCACAGGATGTCCACCGAGACAATTCTTGAGCCGAAGATGGGGCTGTAAAAAATTGAATGTCCATTGTCCTGGATCAATCAAAATTCACCTCAGTGAAAGTGTCTGGCTTTTGCTGCATGGGTCAGTTTGTTGGCATGAGCCCACAGCTTCATTGGAGACCCTGAAACGCGAATGGGTCACCCCAAACCCTACCGGGCATGCACTTTAAAAGAGGAACTTACCTGGAGCTGATCTGGCCTCACAGAGGGCATGCATTAGAAGGGAATTTTCCAGCATGGGCCCGTTCCCTGGGCCCGTGTGGGGAAAAAAGGACCCTTTCGGTGGGACACTCCAACTGTTAGGAAAAATCTTAAGACAATATGCTCCACTGACACAAAAGAACATTGATCAGACCAGATTGAAACACATTAAATGCTCATGGATTTTTTTTTTTTTTTGGTTTTTATGAGACAGGGTTTCTCTGTAGCTTTGGAACCTGTCCTGGAACTAGCTCTTGTAGACCAGGCTGGCCTCGAACTCACAAAGACCCACCGGCCTCTGCTCATGTTTAATAGATGGCACAGTCCCTGGTGGCCAGGAGAGAGTGGTGAAGGAAAGACAGGTAGCACACACGCAAACCCAAAACCGCTTGTTCCTTGTTCCTGTGTGAGTGGTCCTGACCCTCCCTGGGGAGGAGTCAGTGCTTGGCAGGCTGGGAATTGGAGTCCAGAACAACATTACAGACTCCTTCCATAAAGGGGCATGACAAGGAGCTGAGGTGATATTTATGACCAACAAAAACCATTTCAATCACCCTTGACATGATAGTCATAATAGTAATCATCCACAGTTCACATTTTGAGAGAAATACCAGTTTTAGGGTTAGAACTGTTTTTTTAACATCATCATTACTGAATTTATGCCCAAATAATTCCACTGGGGATGTGTCATTTGAATTTTGTGAAACAATAAGCATTATTGGTTGTTCTATGGTAGATAAGTAATAGCATGGTGCTTAAACGTAATTTAAACAGCTCACAATTATTTCTCAAGATTAAACATGTCACCACAGATAGGCACAATTGTCTACAGGCAAGAGCTTCTTGGTTAGTATAATGCAACATTTCTTTACACATTGAAGATGTACATCTGATTCTTGAAAAGACAGCAATAAATAGCAAGCATATATTAAAAAATGATGACTATTATTAAACAAACATATATGGATATGTCATCAAATCCCATTGAAAACGGCTGTCAAAAAATTAATGAACCTTCCATGCCACATTCACAATGGCCTGAAGCACATTCCAGTCATTCTTTACTAAAGAAATTTTTAAAAGTACAGAATATTTAACTCTGTGAATTTAATTGTGACTTGCATCAGGCCTAAAAGAAATTTCAATTACCCAAACCCCAAAAGGCAAACCAAATATTCAGAAATGAACTCAACTTGAACTATGGGGAGATTTCTGGTAGGTTGAAAAAAGCCAGTCACCACAAGAATTTGTAAAGGTAGTTTCCTGGCTACCAAAAGGAGTAATTTCCTTTATCTCTAGCAAAAACTCATATAGCTATTCTGTCAGGATATCAAGGTCCAGGCTACCCTCCAGCATACCGTAGTTCCTCCTTACAAGTACATTTCAATGCCCCCACACCAGTCTCTAAAGATTTCCTCCTCCAGCTACTGATAATACATGCAACCTGGCTATTCTCACTCTTCTGGGCTTCAGTTACTGCTATTTTCATTTTGCTTTTTCTATTTACTATCCCCAGATATTCTACTATCTCTCACAGATAGCCCTGGCAATGTCCAGTAGGCTGGCTATGTTCCCTCTACTTCTCATTTGTTTATTTTGTACTCTTCCAAATACCTCTGGCTGCTCTTGCTCTCATAAGTACAGTAAAACCTTTCCAGAAAATGGAAAAATCACATTGCCAATCTAAACAACTTACTTTCCATCCATGGTCTTTCTTTCCAATTTTGGGTGATCCTGCTTCTTTTTCTTATCTGATTTCTGGTAGATGGAACTGCCACCAATGTGTCAGCTGAATTTCCTTCTGATATAGGTGGCCTTTTAAACATCGACTTGGATTGTGCATTTTCCACTTGGTTCTGGTTATTCTCAATATTTTCTTCTGCAAAAAGACTTGCAAAATATAAATGGTCATATTTTAGAGCAGGGTTCTCACAATTGTGATTAATACTCTCCCCTTTAATGAAATCATAACCTTGTGACTTGCTCAGAGATGTTCCTGTCCAAGACTGGCATTCTTTTTGGTCTTTTTCTGCCATAACTTCACATTGTTCAGAAGTAGTTGTCTGGTAATTAGCAATATCACAACTAAGCATATCATTCAAAGGGTCTTCTTCACCTGATATCACAAAAGGGGAAAAAGTGGGAAGGACTTCTATAAATCAGACTCATCATAAAATATTTCTCAAAATCTTTAATTTATAAACCATATGCACCAAGTCCTCTGAATTTATTTTATGGCTGTTATCTTGGTAATTTTGTGAGATTCCTAAGAGTGCAAGCAAGTATGACTCTGACATTTGTGCCTGTTCATGGGACTTCTTTCCTCATATTGGGTTTTCTTGTCAAATTTCAATAGGGTGTCTCTTGCCTTGTCTTATTGTAACTTGCTCTGTTGTACTTAGTTATTTTCTCTTGGAGGCCTGTTCATTTATGAAGGAAAATCGAGGGGGAATGGGTATGGAGGAAAGGGGAGGTGGGGGTGTTAGGAGAAATCAAGGGAGAGGAGATTGTCTGGAATGTATGTTATGAGAGAAGAATCCACTTTTAGTTAAAAAAAAAACACACACATGAAAGAAGCCTAAAGAGTTAGATATTTTGTGAAGATTTAATAATTTCAGAATCAGTATATTTGCTAATGATGCAATCTTGATTTAAAAGTAAGAAAAGGATAGTTCAAATTCATTTTGGGAAGATTAACATTTTTCTAGATAAATTTAGGAACATCTTAGAGAAAAGCAGAAACTGTCTTTTAAAAAATATCCCCCTTAGTAGTTATCAAAAACCAATTTCTTTTAGTTCATGGTAAAGATACTGATGTGATTAAGAAATACATTACAGTTCAGATTCAATACTAGTGCTTTAGTTCAAATTTCAATTAAATTTGTTTCTCATTAATTTATACTTTTATTTCTAGGGTTATGAGTGATGTGCACCATTTGATAATGCATGGGATTGTTTGAAGTATAATTCTATTAAAGAAATTAGCAAATAAAAAATTTTTGGATTCAAAATGATATGAATAACTCATATTGTTACCAGGATTTTATGTTGGCCTGAAATTGTAAATCAGATCAAATGACTATGTTGATCCATTGTACTAGATTTTAAAGAAACCACTGATGTTACCACTAAGTGGTTGGATAGAAGTCAGATATGAAAGAGTGAACAGTCAGAAGCATCAGGGAGTGTCAATGATGAATGCCAGGTCTATCTCTTTGGAACGGAGAAAATACCAAAAGTGCTGGGACAGTACTGCAAGTTATAAGTTACTGAGAAGGAAGGAGGTTTGGTTAGCTGGAACAGCCTGGGAACTAGGATAGTATAGGAATAGTAGGGGAGATGAGAAGTGCCAGCAAGCTAGTGTAGGGGTATTAGTATTCATAACAACGATGTGTTACTAGGAACCAGAGAAACCTGGAAGTTAGTTTTGGGCTTTGATATGTTGATGTGGGATTCCTCCCTGTATGCTGTGAATATGATTTTTCCGTTGGTTAATTAAGAAGCTGCTTTGGCCTATGGCATGTCATAATAGAGCTAGGCAGGAAAACTAAACTGAATGCAAGAAAAATGAAGGCACAGTCATGCAGATGCCAAGTAGCTACTAAAGGAGAAAAACAGTGGAACATTACCAGCAGGCCACAGCCTCATGGTGAAACTTAGATTAATAGAAATTGGTTAATTTAAAATATAAGAGCTAGCTAGGAATACAAGTGAGCCATTGGCCAGACAGTGCTCTAATTAATATACTTTCTGTGTGATTGTTTGTGTCTGGGTGACCAGAAAGCAAAAGTGCAGTATCTGTTACAATTTGGTGTTTTTGTTTGTTTTTTTTTCCCAGACAGGTTTTCGCTTTCTGTCCTGGAACTAGCTCTTGTAGACCAGACTGGCCTCGAACTCACAGAGATCCTCCTGCCTCTGCCTCCCAAGTGCTGGGATTAAAGGAGTGTGCCACCACCACCCACACTTATATTCCCAAGGGAAGAGGCCCTTTCTGTCTGGCAGAAATACATTTTATGGGTTTCTGAGGAATGCCACCTGTAGGGTTTTAGCTCTTCACCAGCAATCCTTTTATAGTTCAACTGCAGCAGAGCTAAGACTGTCACTTTTGGATTGTCATAACCTTTTGAGAAATGAAGATCCCCCTTGGACCTGACAACTACAGAATTTTCATTGTATGCATACAAGAGCATGTTCAAGTACCAACATACTTTACTTCACCTTTGTTAGATTGTAAAATTTATTTACCACTGGAAGAGAAACAGCCATCTTGGGGATAGAGCAATGTTTTTCAATATAATCACTATTGATTTGGTGGCAGGCATGTGGCTTTATTTGGAAGCAGTCTTGTGCATCAAATGATATTTGGTATTATTCGTAAAGTCTCATCACTGGGATATTAGTTATCACTAGGATATTTATTATTTTAATCCCAGCCTCAATGTGTCAACCCATAACCATTTTAAAAAATGTGATAATATGTCCATTAGGGAGGGAATTGATTATTGTCAACTGAGACTTACTGATTAAAGCAAACAGCATTCAGATTTTCTTTTGAAGATGCTATATTTATGAATTCTCAAACGAAGAAATATAGAGAGTAACTAGCATATTGAAAATAAGTAATTTGGAGATCGGAGGCAGCTCAAACTGGTAAGGTGGTGCAAGCCTGGAGATAAGATCCCCGCGGGCCTCTTTGCTCCACAGGACACTGCACCCCTACACCCCCCCCCGCAAGATCGCCCTTTCCTCAGTGGGGCTTTGGTACCCCAGCACTCTCTCTTCCTGTGCTGTGATCGGAGGCGGCTCACACTGGTAGGGCTGTGCACCCTGGGTGGTAAGATCCCCCCCGCCTCTTTGTTCTACAGGACAC
>PVIU01031298.1:0-15625 GCA_004026605.1 Ondatra zibethicus
TTACAGGTTGAGAATGGATATTTTATTTTTGCATTTCAGAAGCAGGGAGAAGGTCTATGGTAGGCAGGAGCACTATTTGTGCATTATTCTAACCCCAGTTTCTATGGGTAAGATGAACATTGGAAGGCCTAGGAACATATTGCAGGGGACAAACTCTTCTCCACAGTTATCCCTTCATGAGTGACCTCACAGCTGACACTGTTTTTAGATTTCCATGCATCTTCTGTCAAAGTCAAGAAGCTGGCAGCCAAGTACTTGTTGCCCTGTTTGGAAGGGTTACTTGTCTCCACACCGTGGGTGATAGTTGTACCATCTGCTTTCCAGGTCACTGCCAAATCACCAGGGTAAAAGTCATTGATCATACACACCAGTGTGGCCTTGCTGGTCTTGAGCTCCTCAGGAGAAGGTGGAAACAGGGTGACTGAAGGTTGAGACTTGGGCTGACCTGCAGGGTGAAGAAAGAGGTCAGAACAAATCTTGGTTTCCCAATAGAAATCCTGGAGGTAGTGTTAGCATGTCCTGAGATTAGTGACTATGTTTGAAGGGAGTGCAGAAAGTGGGGTATGGATTTCTTTCATATACTCCCTGTGTACCTAGGAATTATGTACCCCACATTTGTGCCACACTTCACTTGATACCTCCCTAGACTCTGACCTTCAACACAGACACCTAACCTTTACGTCCCTGCCTTTGTATCCTCTCTGCTTTTTATAGATGTCTACCATCCATCTGTCCCACTTTGAGGACAGTTCTGATGAAAAACCTCTGCTCAGACTAAACTTTATAGCTAGGTATTTATTTTCATCCAAATCATGGCCCCTGGGTCTGTGATTTCTGCTCAGCAGGGTATGTATCTGCTTGAACGGTTTCTAATTCTGCAGAATGAGACAAGATTCCCCTTTCTGGATGCGGTGTTTTATTTTTACGCATCAGGACCAGATCTACATGAATGCAGTTGCTCTGTTTTCTAAGCAGTGTCTTAGAGAGACCCAGGAACACAACTTCCCAATCACATCTTCAGTCTCTCTTCTCTTGACTTCTTGTGTCCTGAGATTCCTTCCCTTTCTTCTTCTTACTAAAATTCCTGAGTTCTAGATAGGTTACTGCTCTGTTCATTACTTTCCATGGAAGATTTGGAATCCTTTCTATCTCCTGCCTGTCTTATGAACTGGATCCTGAGTTCCAATGGCTAGTTTATCTGAACTCTGACAAGTTATTTACCAGCCTCATTGCTGAGTGTTCTACAGTCCCCTAATTCCTCTCTCTCTCTCTCTCTCTCTCTCTCTCTCTCTCTCTCTCTCTCTTTCTCTTATCTTTCTTCCCCATAAGATAACAATTTACTTTACCCCTCACAAATTTTACCAGAAATATACACACTCATAGATAGTGGCACATTGGAGTACTTATAAGAGCACAAGATACTGTAACAGAATGACAGACAGACCTTGAGAATTTATCTTTTTTGGCCCCCTGCCTTTGAGATTAGACATGAAAGGTTCAGGGAACCATTTGAGGTGAGGCACAGAATCTAGAGAAGCAAGAGATTATGTACCTAGAGAGAAGTTGAAGCATGAAGTAGAATAGAGAATGAGAAATAGTCCAATACAAAAATCATCTCAAACCTTGAAGATTACAGTAACAGAAGAAAAAAGGGTCACTTACCTAGGACAGTCACTTTGGTGCCTCCACCGAACACCCAACACTGTGATATAGGCTCATGCAAAAAAACCCTACATGCACCTTATCCTCCAGTTTCAGCTGTGATGTATGTAGTCCTTGATGATTCTGGGCATGTGATGATCTTTCTGGAAGATCTTTCGTACCAGGATCCTATTTGTCCTCTGAGATAACCTTGTCAGAAAGTCATCCATAAAATTTTCACACCCTTTTTAAAAGAAGCTTTTTACAGAGTAAGAATTAATAGAGAGGATCCCTTGGTGACAGCTCAAGGAAGCAAGCATGAAGTCTATGCAACATCTTGGGACAATTAACTTGGTCTCTTCACCTTCTGCCTGGCCAAGAATGAAAAGAGAGGTCTGGGACCTTGCACAATACAACAGGTGGAGAACAGACACAACCATCAGCTTCATACACATCTCATTTTCCTTCATGTGGTGAAATCTTTACAAATAACACATTACTAAACACTGCAGGGTCATGTCATGTAGTCGTTTAATGACAACTTGACTATTATATGACTTTAAGAAATAATAACTTCTTTTGAAGTTTGATATGATATCTGTACATTCTCTTTGTAAACCCAGAAATATTATCATATCTGACAAGATACAACTTCTGGAATGTGCTTTCATAACATGATATAAGGGAAGAGTCTTGTTGAAATCCAGGTGCAAGGATTGTTACAGGCTACTTGGTGGGAATATGGGAACACTACTATCTCTGAGTTTCCTAATTTTTTGTGTTCAAATTTGTCAGTGAAATCTTGAAACAAAAGGATGAGGAAGTGAGTCTCTGAACAATATCTGCATCTAGATGAGTGTTGGCACTGTACCCATCAAGGAATATTTCTGTGAGATTACCCAGGATCTTCACTTCCAACTATTGGGCACAGACTTTATCATGCCACAGCAATGAAAAGCTGCCATGTGGCACAAATCACACAGGTTCTTTCTAGTTCAGAAATGGGGATTTGGTGACCTGTGATTAAGCTTTATGTTGTCATTTGTCACTCTGCTTCATTGTTGAAGAATATTTCTAGCTATGAAGACTGTCATGTTGAACTGAATGATCCACTAGATTTCTGGATGTAGTCAGGGTTTATGAATATACAGATTATGAGCTATAGAATCCCCATGTCTCGAACACACTAAATATTTACTGACATGGACAGAGGCTGGACCACTGAAGGCTGACGGCAAATTTCAAAAACCGTGATTGATACTAAACTGAAGTACACACTGGTGTGCTTATACACACGAGAGGATTTGGGCCAGTAAATACCTAAGTCTACCCAAGCAACTGAGATAAGTTTAACTTTCAGGTCAAACTCTGTCTTCCTTGACCTCACCTGACAGAACCTTGAGTAGTCTAGAATTTGACCCTGAAATTACTTCCTATGAAACATTATTTGGCACCCTTCTGAGATCATTTTGGATCCATTATTTCTCATTGGATGCTGTTATTTTGCTTGAGTGATTATCCCACCTCATGCCCAAGTATTGAGGGCCATGAACATCAATGTTTTGAATTATATAATAAAATTTACTAAGTTCATTGCAAGAATTCAGACATTTGAGGACTTGCTATATAATTTTAAGTTAATTGTTTAGCCTGAAACATGATAGTTTACCTGAGCTGTATTCTAAATGAGTGTCCCTGCATGGCAGGGATCAGACAACAGTGCAGAGAAAGGGAGATGTCACTTTTAGGGTGATACCCTCTGAATGTTTTCAAGGAAAACTAATTTCTTCCTAGGAACCTGATCCCACCTCCCCACATTGCAGGTTCAAAGGATTCAAAATTGAATATATAATGAGAACAAATTGGACAAGGCAGTACCTCTGATTAATGATCTTTTATTGAATATTCAGTGGGTAAAAGAGAAGCCTGGATTCCCTAGTATAGAGAAGAGACCCCATTCTGGGTCCCCTAGCTCCAGGCTCTTCAGGCTCAGGAGAAGTCTGGACTCCTAGCTACATTGTGCAGGGGACAAACTCTTCTCCACAAGACTCCCTTCATGAGTAACTTGGCAGGAAACGCTCTTGTAAGATCTCCACTGGTCTGCTGTCAAACTTAGGTAGCTGCTGGCCATGTAGTTTTTGCTTTCTTTGGACGGTTTTGTAGTTTGCACACCCTGGGTGATAGGTACACCATCTGCCTGCCAAGCCACTGTTACAGTGCGCGGAGAGAAGTCGTTGATCAGACACACCAGTGTGGCTTTGTTTGTCTGGAGCTCCTCAGGTGAAGGTGGAAACACTGTGACTTGGGGAGAGGATTTGGGCTGACCTGTGTGAATAAAAGAGGGGAATTGATTCAAGAGACAAAATAAAAACTATCAAATCTCAGTGACTCTTCACATTCATCATCTTATTCGCCTGAAATTTTCTCATCTGCCCCTTTGAGCCTCAGTGAATAGTCTTCTTAGTAGGCAATTTTTTTTCCAGGATATCCTCCCAAGTTACAGGAACTTGCCCCCATTCTCCAATTTTCAGTAGGTATTGCTGTGTTCGCTCCACCCTATTGTCTATAATCTAACTTGGAATTTGCCTCATATCTGATCACCCAGCTGTCTCCTTTTTATTCTTGTGGTGGTCAGAGCTCTTTGGTGAATAAGTTACATTCCACCTTGCTCTGAAGACTACATCGTAACTAAGTGAGGAGACCCCTTCTTTGTCCCCAACACCTAGAGGCACTGAGCCTCCTGTAATCTTGGAGAGCAGGGTCTCCACATTAATCTACTCGGCATTTTCACTGAGTAGTCTGATCCATCCAGAGAAGGTCTGAGGCTACTCTGGGGTTCTAGTGACTCCTGATTATTTTGATCTGACCACTATATCCATTACCCTGCCCATATTCTGAAGGTTCTTTCCCCTCAGATGCAAGAGCATAGCAGTCACTTGCTCACAGAAACAGTTTCCTTCCCTGATAGTCAGGAAGTATTCTGAAACCCCCAGTTTGTCCCTCATTCCTGACCTTCTAAGTTTTATATGCCATTTAAAGAAACTGACAATGGAAACACAAAACATCATAACCCAGGATTAAGGGACTTTATAGACAGAATCCCAGCTAATCTTGAGATGACCAAGATTTGGTTACCCTACTAGTCAATACTGTCTCTGTGTCTATAGGACCTCAGTAGCTCAGTAAATGGTCAGATAACTGAAGACAATTACAAACTCACTCCTTCACTATGTTTGTGTGTTTCCGACTTTGGTAATCTAAGACCCTGGAAGCTGCCCTTACATATCTGGATCCAACCCTTCATGCCCTAGATATTGTGGGCTATGACAAAGTCGTCGTGCCCATTCTTTGACCCAGTCCATGATCCCCAATGATTAATCTGTCTGAGAACAAGGATAGAGCCCTGGACTCTGATCAGACCCTAACTGAAGCCCATAAGATCATAGCATATTTATTAGAATCTGAGGCCAGCTGCTTCAGATCTTCTGGCCCTTTCTTCAGGTTACTCCTAATTGCCCATCTTCCCTAGCTACCATGAAGAAGACTAAGGGTTCAGTCCTTAAGTTAGGGGAGGGAAGATGAGACGTTCTCAGAGAGAAAAAAACAGATCCTTCTAAGACAACACAGGCTGGGCTGAATAAGAAGGAGAATTGAAGCCACTTACCTAGGACAGTGAGCTGGGTTCCGCTGCCGAAAACATACCACAGTGACTGAGACTCAAACCAAAACCTGTGGGGCCAGCACCTGGGCCTGTTCTCTGGCAGCTGGGCTGGGTCAAAACATTAGCTGGCTCTAATGGGTGGAGCTGTGACCTCACTTGTGGATAGGTGGATGGTAATTCTTTCCAAAGGCTTGTGTCCTTCTCATACAGGCACCCCCATGGAGTTGCTTCCACACAATGTGCACCTAATATTATCAATCATGACAGCAATATAGAATATCCCCAAGAAATCCTGAGTGGAACATTATTTCAGGCTAATTTGTTGAGTGACATTTTAAATTCCAGTGGTTTTAGCCTTATTTTACAGACTGAGATATTTGTAAACACAAAATTTGCATAGTCCCAATTAGTAACCTTCTTTTTTGGAACCAAGGACACAGGACCACTCTTGCCTTCTGAAACTTCCCCAGAGAGAATTTCCTTCGATTTTCTACTTACAGAGATATAGCTCATCTGCATTTCATTCTTATGTGGTTTCTCAGAATACGGTATCTGTTCACCATTCTATATATCTATACACATACATACATATCTATCTTTTTATATACATACACCCAAGAATGACTACAAAGCACCCATCTATTTGTTTTTCATTTTGGAACATGAGTAGGCTACTCTGACTTTCACCTTCATAGTTTCCTGGAACTTCTTGCACAAAAGAAAAAAACAATCTACTCTCAAACAAGTCTGTAGTTCAGCAGCATCCCTTTGTGTCTCAAAGAACCCTCTCTTTGTCATCATTTTCCTCTCTTTTGTGTCTGAAACTTCCAACATTCTATTATCTTTCCTTTCCCTTTGATCTGCACACACTGTTCACTCTAAGGCCATCATCAGGGTGGTGCCTGCCCTGTCCTCTTCCTATTATTACTGCATATGACTTGCATTGTGCACTATGCAAAGTCACCCAGGAGTCTGTGAATGTCCTATTCTTTCTTTTTGCACCAAGTTCAGAAATGTTATTTCTTCATGAATGTTCTATAGGAACCTTAAATTCAACATTCCCCAACCAAATATTTCCCTGAAAATTGATCCTCTGTAATGCTTTTTTGGCAATTTCATTCTAGTATAGAGCTGGGAGTCATCCCAGAATATTTTCATCTCACTGAATCAGCATAATTTTTGTTAGTCTACACAGTACAACATGCTACTAAAATACTCAAAACACAATGACTAACACCCAGCTCTCATCAAAGACTCACAATGACAAGAATCCTTAGCTTTTGTTGAAATTTTATCACTCAATAATTTTTAAATTAATAAAAAACTTCATGCATATGTATGCTTATGGGCTTTCTCTGTGTAAATTTAGTGCCCTTAGGGACCAGAAGAAGGTGTCAGATCTCCTGGAGCTAGGATTATTGGCTATTGTTATACACCCAATGTGGCTCCTGGAAACTAAACTTGGGTCTTCTGTCAGAGTAGTACACTCCCTTAATCACTGAGCCATCTCTTCAGCTCTCCAAGATTATTACTTTACAATAGAAGATGATCCAGTGTGTTGAGGCTACCATTTTATTTTTTCCTTCTTGTCCTCTGCTGTCAATTCCATCAGCATGACAATTGCCACTGGTTAAAGGCTTGTACATACATAAGGTATTGTTAAATATATTACTAACATAAACCTAACCCTTGTTTCTTAGTAAGAAAAGCAGGCATTCTTCCTTTAATATTAGAAGGAAACTTCCCCAGTCAGTAATTCTTTAAAAAGTTACATATTTCTATCCACACTTAAGGCAAAACACTTGAGTCAGAAACAAGGACAAACTCCGAGTTATTCTTTCATCATTTACAATAGTTCACAGATTCTGGATAGTTAGATCTACTGAAATAGGATTGGGGATACAAATACCTGGTAAAATTTCAGTCAATCAACAGAGAAACCTGAAGAAATGAGTTAAAGAGTTATTGAACTAATATGAGAAGGAAGTGGCTGAATGCAAAAGCAACTTATAAAGTCTACACACTTCTCTTATAAATAAGTGACCATCATTTAGATACCACAAAGGGATCCACTTATGACTCAGTAACATTATAGAAAATGCTTTAGAAATAAACAGCATAGGATGTCATATAAACATGCTTTGCATTCTGAATAAACTACTTGGCTTTTTAACTTAAAGGTGAGTCATCAGAGTATAATCTTGTTCCTTGATGAAAAAGCTGAGTATTGTCAGATCATTTCTCTTTAAATTAATTATCTATTGCATCAAAATTGCAGTCATCACAAAAAGTGGACTTCTTGAGAAACATGGAACTAATTCTAAAATCAAGCAGTAAGAGCAAGGGAGAATAGGAATGGGTGGTTGGTACATGGCCAACATGACAGTGTTGGTCCTGATGAAATGTAGACGGGTGTAGGATAGTAGGGTAAAGTTGATTAAGTATAGAAGGGTGTAGGATAGTAGGGTAAAGTTGATTAAATGTAGAAGGGTGTAGGATAGTAGGGTAAAGTTGATTAAATGTAGAAGGGTGTAGGATAGTAGGGTAAAGTTGATTAAATGTAGAAGGGTGTAGGATAGTAGGGTAAAGTTGATTAAATGTAGAAGGGTGTAGGATAGTAGAGTAAAGTACGTTATGGAGGTACATCTGACATTAAAGATCTTTGGAAAAGTCATGTGGAAACCTAATTCTGAAGAAGTTTCATAAAATATACACATATATGAAAGGAATTTAAATAGTTAGCAGGTAATGTGGTAGTAGGGAGAGGACAGTGTCCAAACTAGATATATTATGCCTCAGAGTAAAATTCCCTGTATTAGTAATTTACTATATTTTGTTGAATAATTGGTGAAAAACCTCCCATCCCCCCTGAAACATTCCAGGTTTTTGTCAAAGCTATTGGCTCCTCTCTACAACCTGATGGTAAATTCTTATCACTGAAGGCAATGATTTCTTATGTCATTGAACACAGGAAAGTTGAGTTGGTGCTTCACCTCTATTGATTAGCATTCATTATTCTGGAAGCTATGCTGCATGCTACCAGAGGAAAAAGATAATCACCAACATAACTTAATTACAAACTATATGACATACAGCAGCAACCTGCCTGTAAGATATACTGGTGCTATAGTAACCCAGAAGCTATGGTAGTAACCAGCTCTCCTGGTTCAACTTAACACTTACTCTATGAGATGGAATCCATATCTGGAATTACAAAGTGGCCAAGATCCTAAGGTTACATAGGTCACGAGAGTCAAGGGGAAAATCTACTATTATTTTGTTAAGGAACAACAATAAAAGGAAGTTTCTGCGATTGATAACCCCTGGAAAAGGGAAAATCAGCTTTCTCTAAGGGAGTGACAGTGAGTATATCATCCACAGACAAGGCAAGCCCCATAGCCAAGATTCATTGGTCAACACAAAATGAACTTCATGTTTTTGTATGCTTTTTCTGTTTTATTTTAGTATTTTTGCCTTAATGGTTTATTTGTTTGCTTTTGTTTTGTGTTTTGTTCTTAGGCAGAAAATAACATAAAATTGGGTAGGTAGGGAGGTGGGGAGGATCTGAGAATATTTGGGTAAGGGGAAAGAATATCATTAAAATATATTTGTATAATAAGAAGAATGCAATTAGAAGCATTCAGTGTGCTACAATTGTAATTTTAAACAGATTTTCTAATGTTTCTAGATGTTTCAGAAATGTAATTTTAATAAACTATTATAATTATGTTTTAATAATAATAATAAAAACCTTTATTAACTTTATGCCACATTCTGCTGCTGGGTGACATGATTTTGAAGATTTCCATTAGATTCCTTACAATGGACATACCATGATGTGCTCTTCTATGGCATTTGTATAATTTCATATTTACTGTCATTACTAATAATGTTGAGCTCACCATTCCTGCTTATAAGCATTTGGTTAAAGGTTTCATTATGTTCCCTGCTTAGGAATAATTTGTAGAATGGAATTGTACAATGAAGATACCAACTTGTATTTTACAACTCACTGCTGTTCCTGAAATAGCTATGCATTTATGTTCTCTAGACAGTCCTTAAGATTGCTAATTTCTTCCATGAAGTTTCTGGTAATTCTTACTTTAAATCTAATCACTTTCATTCTCCCTCCTCAACGATCTTGGACTTGGGATATTATAAGTGGACCTGAGCTTCCTTCACATCTCCAGGCTGTGTTCTAGGCACAGTGTCTCTCCATTGACTTCTTTGGTCTCTCGCTCCATCCTCAAATATGACTATACAGTTTGCTATTGGAACCACATTTTCTAAGACACAATTAAATTTTGGTGGTCCCATGTTGTACTGGGTGGTTTTGTGTCAACTTGACACAAGGTTGAGAGAGGAAGGAACCTCAGTTGAGAAAATGCCTGTATGAGGTGTAGTTGTAAGGCAGGCATTTTCTCAAATGGTAATTAATGCAGGAGGGCCCAGCCAATTGTGGGTGGAGCCTTCCTTGGAGTGGAGACCCTGGGTTCTGAAAGAAAGCAGGCTGAGTAAGCCATGGGAACCAAACCAGTAAGCAGCCCCCTCCATGAGCTCTGCATCAGCTCCTGCCTCCAGAAAGCTGCACCTTTGAGGTCCTGCCTGACTTGCTTCAGTGATGAATAGCAATGTAGAATTATAAAATGAATAAACTCTTTGGTCTCCAATTTGCTCTGTGGTCATGGTGTTTGTTGCAGCAATAGAACCATAAGACATTTACACGAATCCTTCTGATGCTTTTCTCATACCTCAAAGCAAAGGTTAGAACTTTAGATCTCTTGATCCCCTAGCTCTGCCTAATAGCTCTGTTCTCTACTGGGTGTCCCATTCTTCGTATTTCAATCATTTTTGTATTCAAAATACGTGATGCTAGCTCTATTTTCCCCTTTATTGCTCCTAAAATGGACAGTGTGTCTTACTCTTCAACTGGAAAAAGGTCCCTTTGGTTCATATACACATCCTCTATATTATCAGGCCTTGACCCCAGTAACTGTTTATGAATAGCTTCGTGACTGAAATTCTTATCCTTGGGGCAGGACAAGGCAAGCACTATTTCTTGTCTATAGCCTGTCTTTCCCAAAATATAAGACAGTAATGATAATGTAACCACATGTTAAGAGTACATGTCTATTATGTGCCCTGCCTTGTGCTCCATATCTGTTTCCTTTTTCCAGAAAGAAAGGACATATTGATACAACATTCTTTTGCAATTCTCAGATGTTGAATTCCTGGGAGCAATGGCACTGCCTAAAGATACAGTGACGGTTAAGGACTCTGTGGCCCTTGGCACCTGTACAACATGCAGCCCAATGAAAATAAATTTCTTCTATATCATCATCTGGAACCCATAGCTTGGCTGAATCCATGGCTAGCAAATATAATGATAGTGTATAGCTCAAACGAAATAGGTGAAAGAAGATGGACAAGAGGAAGATAAAAGAAAAAGCATGAGGTTGGGTTGTGAGGAGGGGTAGGAGGAGGAGAGAAGAAAAAAGCAAGAAAGAAAGAAGAGAGGAGAAATGAGGGGGAGGAAGGGGAGAAAAGAACAGCAACATCCTGTGCAGCAGCAGACACAACTCCTACTCCTATGCTGTGCACCTGTCTTTCTGATATGTGATTTCCTTTGCTCAGAAGATTCAGATAAATGAAATACTATCACAGGCTGATGAGATTTGAAACAAAGATTACTAATATTGCAACATGATAGTAAAAGCTAAAGTTATTATAAACAAATCTACAATTAACAAAATGATGACATTAACCAGAGTCTACCCATACATTCCTCTCAATCTGGTCCTTCTCATCCTCTCCAAGGTTACCACATTACTTCTTCTCTACTGGCCTTTCCCTGACTGAAGCTCACATACCTGTTCTCCAAGCTCTGAAGACTGAGAGAACCTGCTTCCTGCCCATGCTCCTAGGCCCACATCCTGCTCCAAGGTGCTGTCAAATGGCCCAAGAACTCATTTTTTGGAGCCACACTCCCCACTTGGCTATGCTGGGCTTCATTTGTGCTCAGGGTCACAGGTACCTCTGGCCTAACCAGTGAGTATGATTTCTGAAGGGGATTCCTCTGGCTTGTTGGTGATGGCTGCCCAAGTGCACAGAGGTCCACATGGCTCATGGCCCCACCCTCAGTCTGCCCCTCCAGGACCTGTGGTTAATATTCTCAAGAGGTCTGTCTTAGGGTGTGTGGGGGTGGGTAGTAAACTGTCTTATTGTGGTCAGGATCCAGAGCTGAACTCCTGTCCTGGACAGCAGCCAGACTGGTCTTATCCCCAGGGACCTGGGTAGAACAAAGCTGACCAGCACAGTTTTCTGGTTCTCCAAGGAATACTCCAGAGGTCTGAGGCCTCTCTCAGGTGCCCAGAGGTTGCAATGTGTTCACACAAGAGTCTTGAGAAGAGAAGAGTCACCGAAAGCTAGAGCTCAGAGCCCTGGATTTCTCAGATCAGGCTCTCAATGAGTACTCTTCATTCAGGTGAAGTATCATCAAGCCTTCCTTTTATACAATGACTCAATCTGTTCAGATCCTGGCCCTCTCATGAGTCAAACAAGAGTCCAGCAGACTGTGACTTTATAAAGCTCAGGGGAGCAGTAATAGTGAGATCATGCTGAATCTATTAGCTCCAGACCATTGTGTGGTATTTTGTTTGTGTTCTGACAAAGCTTGCCTGGAGATCAGAGGGTGGAGATAGCCACTAGCTGACCATAGAAGCTGGGCTGTGGTGGCACAAGCCTTTAATCCCAGAGCTCAGTAGGTTGAGACAGGAAGTAATAAAGTGGGTTGGAGAGAGGATCTTGGTCCTTCTGGACAGAGGAAGTACACAGGGAGGAAGCAACTGGTGACTGCTCCCAGTTTTTTCATCGTCCAGATTTTTAGCCCAATATCTGACTCCTGGTTTTTAATTGATTAAGATTAACTGGGTTAAGAGTTCACCAGACCTGTTTCCTTGTGTGAAATTGTATGGTGCTCAACACAGGAGGATTGTGACTGCTAATGGCAGTTGGTATTTGCTGGTTCTTTTTTTTTTGTCTTTCTTTTTATTTCCATATTCTTTTACATTTCCTCCCCTTTCCCAGTCCCCTCCTGCTCCCCCCAAACCTCCTCCCTCCCCGTGATTCCTTAAAAGAGAGCATGGTGCCCTGCCCTGTGGGAAGTCCAAGGCCCTCCTCCTTCCATCCCAGCCTAGGAAGGTGTGCATCCAAATAGACTAGGTTCCCAAAAAGATAATACATGCAGAGGAGATAGGTCCTAGTGTCCTTGTTGATGGCTTCTCAGTCTTCCCCCTTTGGCAGACACATTCAGAGAGTCGGGTTTGATCATAAACTCATTCAATCCCAGTCAGCTGGATTTGAGTAGCTCCCATTAGTTCAGGTACATTGTCTCAGTGGGTGGAACAGCCCCTCGCGGTCCTAACTTCTTTGCTCCTCTTCTCCCACCTTCTGCTCTTGGGAGCTCAGCTGATTGCTCTGATGTGAATGTGTGTCTCTGTCTCCATCCATTAGACGAAATTTCTACAGTGGTGATCAAGATATTCATCAATGTGACTATGGGAAAAGGCTAGTTCCGGCAACCTCTCCTCTGCTGCCCAAGGACCTAGCTGGGGACATCCCTGTGGACACCTGGGATCCCCTCTAGAGCCAAGTATCTTGCCAGTCCTAAATGACTCCCTTAATGTAGATATCGTATTCCCTTCTCCAATATCCACCTTTCCTCCATCTCCACCCTCCCACTCCCACAAGCTCTCCCCAGTCCATCCCTTCTCCTTCTCCTTCCCCCTCTCCCATCCCCCACCCCCTTGCCCCCACCTCTATCCCCGTGCCCATGCTTCCAACTTTCGCCTGGGGATCTTGTTTGCTTCCAATTTCCAGGAGGATCTATACATGTTTTTCTTTGGGTTCACCTTGCTATTTGGCTTCTCTGGGCTTGTGAGCTATAAGCTTAGTGTCCTTTGTTTTATGGCTAGGGTCCACTAATGAGTGAGTACATAGCATAATCAGCTTTTTAAGTTTGGGTTACCTCACTCAGGATAACGTTTTCTATTTCCATCCATTTGCATGCAAAATTCAAGATGTCATTATATTTTACTGCTGAGTAGTATTCTAATGTGTATATATTCCACACTTTTTTGATCCATTCTTCCATTGAGGGTCACCTAGATGGTTTCCAGGTTCTGGTTATTACAAATAATGCTGCTATGAACATAGTTGCACAAATGCTTTTGTAGTATGATTGGACTTCTCTTGGGTATATTCCCAAGAGTGGTATTGCTGGATCCTGAGGTAGGGTGATTCCCAATTTCCTGAGAAACTGCCACACTGATTTCCAAAGAGGTTGCACAAGTTCGTATTCCCACCAGCAATGGATGAGAGTTCCCCTTACTCCACATCCTCTCCAGCATAGGCAATCGTTGGTGTTTTTGCTTTTAGCCTTTGTGACAAGGGTAAGATGGTATCTCAACATTGTTTTGATTTGCATTTCCATGATGGCTAAGGAAGTTGAACATGAACTTAAGTATCTTTTGGCCATTTGAACTTCTTCAGTTGAGAATTCTCTGTTGAGATCATTACCCCATTTTTTAATTGGGGTATTTAGAATTTTTATGTCTAGTTCTTGAGTTCTTTGTATATTTTGGAGAACAGATATTTGTCTGATGTGGGGTCAGTGAAGATCTTCTCCCATTCAGTAGGATGCCTTTTGGTCTTAATGTCTGTGTCTTTTGATTTACAGAAGCTTCTAAGTTTCAGAAGGTCCCATTTGTTTATTGTTGCTCTTATTGTCTGTGCCATTGGGGTTTTACACCAGAAGTCGTCTCCAGTGCCCATGTGTTGCAGGCTACTTCCCACTTTCTCTTATATCAGGTTCAGTGTGGTCGGATTTATAGTGAGGTCTTCAATCCATTTGGACTTGAGTTTTGTGCATGGAGATAGATAAGGATCTATTTTCATTCTCCTACAGGTTGACATCCAGTTATCCCAGCACCATTTGTTAAAGATGCTTTCATTCTTCCATTGTATAATTTTAGCCTCTTTGTCAAATATGAGGTGTTCATAGGTTTGTGGATTAATATCCGGGTCTTCGATTCGATTCCATTGGTCAACGTCTTTGTTTAGATGCAAATACCAAGCTGTTACATTACTGTATCTCCGTAATAGAGTTTGAAGTCAGGGATGGTAATGCCTCCTGCAGCTCCTTTATTGTATAGGATTGTTTTGGCTATCCTGGGCTTTTTGTTTTTCCATATAAAGTTAGTTATTGTTCTTTCAAGGTCTATGATGAATTTTGTTGGGATTTTGATGGGGATTACATTGAATCTATATATTGCCTTTGGTAGAATTGCCATTTTAACTATATTGATCCTACCAATCCAGGAGCATGAGAGATCCTTCCATTTTCGGGTATCCTCTTGGATTTCTTTCTTCAAGGTCTTGAAGTTCTTTTTTTTTCCCATACATTGTTTTGTTTTATTTTTTCCATTCAAGAACATAATTAAAGATAAAAATTTTTTTTTTCCTTTCTTCCCCTTCTCCCGGTCCCCTCCCACTACCCCCCACCCCTCCTCCCTCCCCCTTCTTCCTTGAAAGAGGGCATGGTGCCCTGCCCTGTTGGAAGTCCAAGGCCCACCCCCATCCCTCCTGGCCTCGGAAGGAGTGCATTCAAAAAGACTCGGTTCTCAAAAAGATAATACATGCAGAAGAGATAGGTCCTGGTGTCATTGTTGATGGGTTCTCCATCTGCCAACTTTCGCCGCCACATTCAGAGAGTCTGGTTTGATCATATGCTCATTCAGTCCCAGTCCAGGTAGATTGGTGCGCTCCCTATAGTTCAGGCACACTGTCTCAGTAGGTGGACCAGCCCCTCACGGTCCTAACTTCCTAACTCATCTTCTCCCACCTTCTGCTCTTCACCTGCACCTTGGGGGCTCAATCCATTGCTCTGATGTGATTGTGGGTCTCTGTCTCTATCTCCATCCATCGGATGAAATTACTCCCACCTCTATCCCCGCCACTGGCTTCCAACTTTTGCTTGATGATCCTGTTTGCTTCCAATTTCCAGGAGGTTCTGTGTATGCTTTCCTTGGGTTCACCTAGGTATTCAGCTTCTCTGGGCTTGCGATCTAAGTGTTTGGTGACCTTTATTTTATAGCTAGGGTCCACTAATGAGTGAGTACATACCATAATCATCTTTCTGGGTTTGGGTTACCTCACTCAGGATAGCGTTTTCTATTTCCATCCATTTGCATGCAAACTTCAAGATGTCCTTGTTTTTTACCGCTGAGTAGTATTCTAATGAGTATATAATCCACACTTTCTTGA
>PVIU01031299.1:0-15028 GCA_004026605.1 Ondatra zibethicus
AACAGCTTATAGTCTACAACCCCAGACAAGCTAGGTAACAAAGAGAACCCTATGAGAGACATACATAGATCCACCTAGGAAGGGGGAAACAGACATGATCTCCTAAAACCTTCATCCAATAACTAAAGGAAGCAGACACAGAGATGCAGATACAAAGTGTTAGTTGAGGAACTAGCCACTGGCAGAGCTCCTGGAGTCCTGTCGAAGAGTGAGGAGTGAAAACATGAACAAAGAGGTTAAGAGCTTGATGGGGAAACTCACAGGAAAAGCTGACCTGAGCTAGGAGGAGCTCACTAAGTCTGGACTGACAACCAGAGAACCTGCATAAGACTGATCTAGCCCCCCTGAAAGCAGGTGACACTGTCTGGCTTGGGTAATTTTGGGGTCACTGGCAATGGAATCAGGAGCAATCCCTAATGAATTATCCAGCAATTTTTGAAACAATTTCCCATAAAGAGAAACCTTGCTCAACCTAGACATGAAGGGGAGGGCCTTGGTCCTGCCTCAATGTGCTGAGTGGAGAAAATTCATTGACTCTGCATGGATGTCTTACATTCTCTGAGGAGCATTTGGGGGTGTGGGGAGGGAGTGTTGGGAGAAGTGGGAGGGAAGTAGGGGGGAACTGGGTTTAGTACATAAAAATAATATATTTTTAAAATGACCTTAAAATAACTTTATGAGGATGATAGAGTCTTTAAAAAAGAAAATTTAAAGTCCCCTTAAAGAAAATGAGGAAAAGACAAGCAAAAATTGGATGAAATGTTAAATTTGTTAAAGAGTGCCAAGATAAAACAACCTAACAGTTTATGAAAATATTTTGAGACCTGAAAATGGAAATAGAAGCAATAAATAAAATACAGTCAAAGGAAATTCTGGAAATGGAATATTGAGGTAAGCTAACAGGAACTACAGATGCAAGAATTATAAGAGAATGCAGCAGATGGAAGACAGACTCTCAGGTGTTAAAGAAATGATGAGGGAATAGATTCATTAGTTAAAGGAAGTATAAAATCTAAAAGACTGTTAACAAAAAATACCCAGAAAATCTGTGATACCATGATAAAACCAAACCTAAGAATAATAGCAGTAGAAGAATGATAACAACCTCATATCAAAGGAACAGAAAATATATTACAGAAATTCATAGAAGAAAACTTTTCCAACCTGAACAAGGACATTATTATAAAGGTAAAAGAAGCTCACAGAAAACCAAATAGACTGGAGAAAAATACTTGCTACATAATAATCAATATACTAAACATAAAGAATAAAGAGAGAATATTAAAAGCTGTAAAGGAAAGAGGCTAAGAAAAAAAGGCCAAGTAACTGATAAAGGCAGATCTATCAGAATTACATGAGACTTCTCTGGAGACTCTAAAATCCAGAAGGCCATAAACAGATACGTTGCAGATACAAATAGACCACAGATATAAGATCAGAATACTATACCCAGCCAAACTTTCAATAACATTAGTTGGAGAAAACAACATATTTCATGACAAAGCCAAACTTGAACTATGTTTATCCAAAAATTCTTCCCTACACAATTTACTACAAGGAAAATTCCAACCATGTGAAGTTAGCAACACCCACAAAAAGGCAATAAATAATTTCACACCAGCAAACTCAGAGAAGGGAAACACACAGATACACACAGACACAAATAAACACACACTCATGCACATGCAAGTGTGTACAAACATACTACCAACAACATAAATTAAAAATAACAGAATTAACAGTCAGTAGTCATTCACATCTCTTAAGATCAATGGAGTCAATTGAGCAATAAAAAGGTTCAGGCTAACAGAATGGATACGAAAATAGGATCCATCCTTCTGCTATATACAAAAACATACCTCAACTTCAAAGATAGACATTACTTCAGAGTAAAGGGTTGAAAAAAAATTTCCAAAACACCTGACCTAAGAAGCAAACTGGCATAGCTATCCTACAATCTAACAAAGAAACTTCAAACTAAAATTAATTAAAAGAGATGGAGAAAGAGATTTAGTATTAATCAAAGGATAAATCCATCAACATGAACTAACAGTTCTGGATATCTATGCCCCAAACAAAATGTTACTCACATATCAAAAAGAAACATTACTAAAGCTTAAATCACACATCAAATCTCCCACATTGGTACTGGGATGTTTCAGCATCCCATTTCTACCAAATGACAGGCCTTCCAAACAGAAACTAAACAGATAAATAAGAGAATTAACACTTCTTATGACTCAAATAAACTAACAGAATATGCAGAAGATCTCATCCAAGCACCAAAGAATATAACTTCTTCTCACCACCTCATGGAACCATCTCTAAAATTGGCCACATACTCAGTCACAATGCAAATCTCAAACAGAAGAAAAAAATTGAAATAATATCCTTTACCTTATCAACTCACCATGGGATAAAGTTGGAGTTAAATAACAAAACCAAACACAGAAATCTTACTAACTAGTAGATCAAGGAAGAAATTAGGCTTCTAAAAATTCAATGACAATGAATGTACAACATACACAAACTTATGGGACACAATGAAAGCAGTGCTAAAAGGAAAGTTCATAGTATTAAATGCCTGCATAAAGAATTTAATGAAATCACACACTAGTGACTTAATAGCACACCTGAATGCTCTAGAATAAAATGAAGTGGCACTTTTAAGAGCTGCGGTTTTGTAGGAGTGGGTGTGACTTTTAGAGTTAGTGTGTCACTGTGGGGACAGGCTTTGAGATTTCCTATGCCCATTGTCTCAATTGATTTTCTGCTTTCCTGCAAAATGCAGTCAATATGATGTCTACCTACATGGCACCATGTTCCCTGTCATGATGATAATGGACTGAGCCTTTGAAATTGTAAATGAGGAATCCCAATTAAGTGTTTTCCTTATAAGTGTGGCTGTGGTCAATTGCATTGAAACCACATGTTGAGAAATGTAAATAAAACATTATCTGTCTCTCTGTGCAAAGCAAAAGTGCAAGTGGATCCAAGAAATCAACATAAATCCAGTTATACAGACAAAGTGGAATTTTCTCGAACACATTGGCACAAGAGACAACTTCCTAAAAAGAACAGCAATAGTACTGACAGTGAGATCAACAATGAATTAATGGGATGTTATGAAACTGAAAAATTCTGTTAGGTAAAGGACATAGTTAATAAGACAAAACAGCAGCCTACAGAATGGGAAAAGTTCTCCCCCAACCCTACATTGTGCAGAGGGCCAATCTTCAAAGTATGTAAACAATTCAAGAAAGTAGAAACCCAAAACCAAATACCGTAATTTAAAATGGTGCAAATATAAACAGAATTCTCAGCAGATGAATTTCAAATGGCTGAAATACAATTAAAGAGTTAATCAACATCCTTAGCTATTAGGAAATGAAAACCAAAATGACTATCAGATTCCATCTTCAACCTGTCAGAATGGTTGAGATCAAAAACACTAATTACAGCATATGGTGGAAACTTTGTGGAGCAAGGGGAATATTCTTGCACTGCTGGTGTGAGTTCAAACTTGTACATTCACTTTGAAAATCGATAATGGCAGTTTCTCAGAAAATTGAGAGTCAATCTTCCTCAAGACCGAACTATACCACTCTAAGGCATATACCCAAAAGATGTTCAGTCATATCACAGGAATACTTGCTCAACTGTAGGAATGTTATACAGAATGGTTAGGAAACTGGATACAACCTAGGTGCCCCACAACTGAAGAATGGAAAAAGAAAATGTGGTACATTTACAGAATGGAGTATTACTCAGCTGTTAAAAACAACAACATCAGGAAATTTGAAGGCAAATTGATATAACTAGAAAAAGACATTCTGAGTGAGGTAACCCAGACCCAGAAAGACAAATATGGTATTCAGTCACTAACAAGTGGATATAAGCTGTAAAGTAAAGGATAACCATGCTAAATCCACAGATCCAGAGAAGCTATGTTTAGCAAAAGAGGACACAAAGGGGAAACAATGAGTTTCCTGGTAAGGGGCAACAGAAGAGATCTCCTGGGAAGACTGTGGATAGATAAGGATGGGAACATGAAAAATCAGATTCGGCGCGGGGGTGGAGGATGTTTTTGTGAGGAACATTTCAGGGTCAAGTAGAAACCTGGTGCCGGGGAAACTACCATGAATCTACAAGAATGACTCTAGCTAAGACTCCTAGCAATACTGGATAGGTACTCTGAACTGGTAAACTTCTGTAATCTGATTGGTGACTACCCCAATTGTTAACAGAGAGTCTTCATTCCGTAATGAATGGAAACAGATGCACTGACCCATAGCCAAGCACTGGGATGAGCTTGAGGAATACTATGGAAGAGAGGGAGGAAGAATTGTAATAATCAGGGTAGATCAAGTTCATCTCAAGGGAATCCATAGTAACAACTAAACTGGGCACATAGGAGTTCACTTGGGACTGACCTTTGCCCTCTATATATGTTCAATAGTTGTGTAGCTTGGTCTACTTGTGGGATTCTTAGCAGTGTAAACAGGGGCTGTCTCTAATGCTTTGGCTGGCTTTAGGAACCTGTTCCACAAACTGGTTGCATTGCCTGGCTTTAACACAAAGGAAGAAGCTTAGTTCTACCTCAACTTAATAAGCCATATTTTGATGACACCCATGGTAGGCCTACCACTCTCTTAACAGAGAAAGAAGTGGAGTGGATTGGGAAAATGGGAGGAGAATATGGAGGAGATGTAAATTACATGAATAAATTTAATTAAAACAGAGAAAGGCTCTCTTAGAAGACTAGGAAAGAAGCAACATGAGCAGGTTCACATATTCTCATTAGTGAGGCTTAGGAAAACTCTCCCCATTCAGTTATTTTCTATAAGGAAATAAAATTTACTTAGATTCTTAATGATTTGAATGAGAATATGACTCCTTCATAAGTCACTTGTGTTATGTAGCCACAATAAATGGAGTTAACATTTACAGAAGATTCCATCTAGGTGAAGAAAAACTAGATCCACATATTTTTTACATATCGATCCCAGTTTCCCTCCCTCCTCTCATCCCACTCATTTACACCCACTCCACACCCTATCTCCTCATCAGAGAGGATAAGGCCTTCCCTGAGACACCAACGAAGTCTGTCCCATCTCCTTTTTTGAGGCAGGACCAAGGCCTCCCCCAGCCCTGTGCCTAGACAGAAAAAGGTATCTTCCCACAGAGAGAGAGAGAGAGCTCCACAAAAAAAATTGAAAGAAATGACCAATCTCATAAGGAAATATATCCACACTTTTAATGCCTCAGGGATAATTGTGAATGTGACTCCCTGTCCTCTGTGTCTTCATTTGGCATGGGCACTAGAGACTTTGATGGTGGGTCAGAGGTATCCAGCAGAGTTAGTCTGCTGTTGTAACTTCAACAAATGTGAGGAATATGCTAATTTCTTGATACTCAAACCCATGCTGGTCATTTCAAATCGAATAGAACCTGAAAATTTTGTCAACTTCATAAGAGTTAGAAGGACAGGTACTGGATTGCAACAATGAAACCAGATGGAACAAAGAATAATTTGTACCTCCTACAAATATTGAATAAGTTAATACCAGAGTAAAAATTAATTAAAACATAAGGGAGATAGCATATATTATTTTAAATGTGAACAATAAATAGATTTAATTTTCAAATATATATATATATGTTTTTGCTTGACTTACTGTGCAAATCAAGGGTTTAGTGCATTAGACTAAGATAAATGGTTAAAAATATTAAAAATTTTAGAAAAGAAATATATGACATTTCTTGTCTCAAATTCTTTTTGGTAGTTTGTTTCCCTTTTTTTTGTATCAACAAGACACAGGCTGTATGCAAACTAATGATCTTCCTGCTTCTTCATCCCAGAGCCAACTATGTAAGTGTTTGTCATAATTTGTGATCCCTATTTATTTTTAAAATAATAATGTCCCTACTTGTATATTTTACCATTTTATAAATAACTTGCCTTTTCCCTTGGCCCATTAGATGAAGTTGATGGTGAGTGTAGATTAACTTATGACCTTTTTGATCTAGTGTGAGATTTACCTAAATTCATTTTATATATGCCCAAGAAAAATATAGAGAATATAGGGGATTTACTGAATGACATACAGCTTTTTAATCTTCAGGAATGAGGCAAGATCTCAGAAACATAGTCCATAGTCAATAGATCATATCAAACAATACTATTTAATGCTTGAACTTACTGTTTTACACTATACTCAACTTGCTAAATGCAATTTTAATATAATGAAGTATACTGATTTAAATGTCCAAAATATTTTCACAAATCAATACAGGGAAATGGCATAATGAGGTTTATTTCAAGATGCAATGTTTGGCTCTAATGTTCCCTGTATAATTTATATGTAAGGTAAGATTTCAAACACAAATTAAATGAATAAAATTCTCACATGCAAGAATAAAAAGTATTCATGCTGTTTCTACTGCTTTTATGAAGATATAAATTGTATTTACAACTTTAAAGTTATTTCAGATATATTTTCATGAATGTATTTATTAGACAAATCCTGACGAACTTGTTTCACAAGAAAGTTGATTTTTTTCATCTGTAGATTCTCATATATCATGAATTCTTCTGTTAATGACTTTATTTTGATATTTTGATGAAAAAATATGGAAAACGTCTTCATTTCTGAAGACATGATTGCAACAGAGGTCTATATTTTCAACACATAGACTGTAGGTTGTCAAATAGTAATGAATATATGAATACAAAAATATAAATATAAGTTTTCTTGCTCCTCTCAATAAAAAATCATCAATAATAAGATAATGACCATGACAGTAAAAAACATTCTTTCAAGAAATTGTTTTCCATTGATTAACATGTGAAAAAATATGCATTTATTCTTTAACTTCTTGACCAAGTTACAAATATATTTCTTATTAATCACATGCCCTGTTTTAGAAATTATCTTTTAAAGGGACTCTTACTGAGGACACAGGATTTTCTTATTGCAGTGATTTTTATCCATTTTTTCATTGATTTATCCAAGTTGCTTCATTTACAATTTCTATCATAGAGTATGAGTTCTAACCACAGATTCTTGGCCCCAGTAATTGTGTTAGGTGTTGGTATTGTCTCATGAAGTTGGCCTTAAATCCAACAAGAAATTATTTAGTTATACCACAGTTTTCATGACACTATGGTGAAAGTTGGCATACATTAAAATACTGCTTATTATTATAGCTGCTCAAGTAAAACAGAATCTAATGTCATTTTATCCTTCCAATATTTTTGAGACATTCCTTGTGCTTCTTTTATTACAATAGATGATTGTTAGAGAAGTTAGAATTAGTTTTCCTTAGGTATTGGCCCCTGGTACTTTGGAACCTCACCCATGTGTATATGACCAGCACAAACTGGACTCAGTTAGTTATTGTAAACAAAAAGAAGTTATATGAAGTCTAAATAGTGTGGGAGAATTGAGAAGAATTATAGCAAGCAGGGATAAATATGGCAAAAGTAGATTGTAGCATTCATGAAATTCCCCAAAAGTTACTTTTACAAATTACATTTAAAATATGAAACAAAGAGTCAGGCCTAATGGCACATGCCTTTATTCCTGAAAGGGAATTTCTACCAGAAAGCCAAGGAAGGCTGAGCCCTTGGCCTACAAAGTGGGATCCAGCCAGGACTATACAGAGAAACCATTTCTCAAAAAACAGTACAGCATATATTATATACATTATTTTGTTTAATTACTGACATATATCAATAATATATGATTGTTTTATATATGTAAAACAATCATAGATGGATCAGCTATTAAGAGCATTGCTCTTTCAGGGGACATAAGTTCAGGTCTTAGAACCCACATGGTGGCACACAAACACCTGCAACTCTGTTTCCAGGATTTCTGATACCTTCTTCTTTGTTGTATAATATTTCACATTTGAGGAAAGTTTTTAAGCTGCTGTAAATGTGTATTCTTTAGTTTTTTTGAAGCTTAAAATATTTTTTAAATTTTCATCCTGTCAATTTATGTTATATAATATTGGTTAATTTTGAGAGTAACCTCTTTGATAAGAATATTGTATATTATAAAACCAAGAGATGGGCCAGGCTGTGGTGGCACATACCTTTAATCCCAGCACTCAGGACTCAGAGACAGGAGGATCACTGCGATTTTGAAGTCAGCATAAGCTAAAAGAGCTAGTTCCAGAACAGGCTCTAAAGCTGCAGAATTGGAATCAAATGATCTGGTCTGCATATCTTGGGAATCTCTTTAGAATTTCATAGTCATGTGTCTCAAAAAATTACATACTCAGATGTCTCAAAAAAACCCACAAGAGATGCAATGCTGTTAACTAATTAATTATTAGTTCTAGTCCATAGCTACTGTTAAATTCATTATTATTAAAAAAGAGCAACATAGACTACCACATTATGCCCACCTTTAGTCAAGTTCAACTGAGTGTATCTGGACTTCATCCCCAAAATATTTCCAAAGAAATGTTTTTCATCATTAAAACTAGTCAATACAATTAACATAGTTGACAGTTTTATCATATTGATACATATGCTATACACAAAAAATCATTAAAATGCAAGGAAAATATATATTTCTAAATCAATAAAATAAGTCCTAGTATTAAAAAGAACTCTTTTAAATATCTCAGTGAATCTAAAATAAAAACAAGATAAGCTGAGATAAAAATGTTATACATATACAATGTATATTCTGTGCTTATCTTAGGACAAGAAACAGTTTTGAGAGCTAGGTCACACTAAACAAGAAAATTTATATTAGTGTCTTGTATAATAAATGAAGCATTCATGCTATAATAAATTCAAACATCCTCAGCCTCTGCTCTGCCAATTTTTAGGGAGAAATATATCTTTGATCCATTTTCACTGAACCTGTCAGGAAACATTGCTATTTAGAAGCATTTATGTAAGGAACAGTGCTGTCTAGCTTGGCTTCTGCTTCTATCAATTCAAACTAATGTCACCATCGCTATCTAGAGGAGCTGGTCTGAGTAGAACCTCATGAGATGGAGATTGTCCATTCATGCATGATCAGCAGGAAGGCCAGAGTCTGGATCATTACAACATCATGAATAGAAACCGAAATAGTAAGAAATAGTAAGAGTAAAGTCCAAAATCATATGAAAATTCATGAGCAATATTTAAGATTATCCTGTTATGTATTTCAAGTGAGATAAAATTTTTGTCTCTGTAATAAGTACTTAAAATCCATGTGAGTATGTAATTCTAAAGAGATTCTCAAGATATGCAGACCAGACCATTCAATTGTATGTGGGTAAAAATCTTGCCAGTATAATAGATATTGTCTCATTATAGCATCTCTATGATTTTACAGATCTTAATCTCACATTTAATTTCTAGAAAAGAGGACCTGCCATTTCATATCTGGACAAAATGGACTTGGACTTCAGTTCCCCTAGAACTCAGCCTCCATCCATTCACTTTCTGTATACCCTTTCTTTTCTTCCCAGAAATCCTTAGTATTTGGCACCTCCGGACCTGAATAGGGTACTGAATTGTGAGAAGATAAGCATAGGAAACTTGGAAATATTGAATTAAGAGGAATTGTAAATAGATCATTTTGTCTTCTCTCAGGAGTACTATTTGTCATTATCCCCAGGACAGTCCTGAGCCTACAAACCTGCTTTTAGGGAGCTATCCTTATATACTTGAAGGTCTTCTTTATGTGTTTGAGGTTGTGGCACACATAATGACACTAGAGACCTCATTATGAGGCTCGGTAATATTCTTGAATTATTGTCCTCTGAACTAATTCAGAAATGGCATAATCAAAATAAAGTAAACTCAAAAGGTCAACAAGATTTGGCTAAATGAGTTGGCTGCAGGTCAAGTGACATGCCACATCCTATTATGTGCTCAGATTATGGCAAAGTAAATATGACTGAAAGCTAAATATGTTATCCTCCTTGAGAGAAATATACAACAATAAAGTTAGATTGATTGGAGTTAACTATACCATACACAGAAATTTATATTTATGGGCAAAGAATGGTGTTGAAAGGTGATAAAATTTGAGATGTCAGGCCCTCTCTTTCTTAGAGAATTAGCTTGTTTGGAGTCACTGTGATGTCTTAGGACCAAGGAGCAAAGGAATGTCAGGATTAAACATATAAATAAATTCTACAAAAATATAAAATGTAAACTTTATATAATATCAGAATATAGTAATAACTGCAGCATCTTTGGCCTGAGAATTTATTTGGGCACTCTTAACCATTCAGAGTTAATAGGTCACTACTCAGAACATGGCAATCTGCTCTGGCTGACTTGGAGATTTTATTTTGGCCTATCATCCTTGAATCCATAAAAGCTACCAGCCTGAGAAGAGTAATTCAGATGCCTTTAGATTCTTAAAACTCAAGTTATTGGGTTAATGAGTAAAAATGATGGTAAAAGATAATTCTATTCTGTCACCATTTATAAATGATAACTAACAGATGTACAAGAGAAAGTTAAACACATGTCTGGAAACAGGAATGGAATTATCTATGTTTTAGAACAATATGAACCTACCTCTGCTTATTGAATTCTGTCTATATAAAGAAGCATTTTGACTGCTAGTCAGTCAGACTACAAGGACCTTGTGACCACCAATGGTGTGACTCCTTTAGTCCCTCACAGCTGACTCCTTGCCTCCACTTTGGGAACTGTAAACCACAGAGGCTGGCCAATGGCTATTATTCCCCAACCCAATGTCACTCCCTTCTGGCCTCATTTCTGTGTCCCAGCTGCCAGCATGGACTGACAACTTCTGCTCAACCACAAGCAAACTTGAAAGAAGAGCTGGTAGGCTGCCTGCAGTACTTTTCAACTCTCTATTATCCTAAAGCTAATTCTCAGGATCAACCATAGCTCTGTAAAGGAACATCAGGGAAGATTCCTTCTTTTATGCCTCCTGTGAATCACTCACATCATCTCTCCTTTCTCTCTCCTTCCATCAGGTTTCAAAACAAGCAAATATCTCCTCAGGCCCCAACCCCTTGAACACACCATTCTACTCAGGCTAGTAATAGGCAGCTCTCAGTCAACACTCTCTGAAAACCCAAAAAAATACAGAAACCAAGAAATAAAACTCCCATCCAACTAAGGCAAATCAAAAATTAATCACCCAGACCTATAGTTACCCAAAGCCCAGAGTCCTAGATGCAAGCATAAGAACACAACCAATAACATCCACGGCACTATGCCACCATGAGAGATCAGCTATTTTAATACAGCAGTTCCTGATTATTCCAACATAGCTGACATACAAGAAGATGGCCATAATACCAACTATATGAAAATAATAGAGGTCCTTAAAGAGGAAATGAGTAATCCCACAAAATGCCAGGAAAACATAAACAAACAAGTGAAAGAAACAAACAACGTTGTTCAAGACATAAAAATGGAAGTAAAAGCAATAAAGAACATACAAATTGAGTAAATCATGGAAATGGAAAATTTGGGAATGCAAACAGGAACAACAGAGGCAAGATTCACCAACACAATACAAGAGATGGAAGAGAAAAGCTCAGAAATTTATAATATAATAGAAGAAATAGATACATAGGTAAAAGAAAATGTTAAATCTAAAATCTTTCTGACACAAAACATTCAGGAAATCTAGAAGACTATGAAAATACTAAATATATAAATACTTGGAATAGAGGAAAGGGAAGAATGCCAGAAAAAAAGTTCCAGAAAATATTTTGAAAAAAAAATAGAAGAAAAATTTCTTAGCCTAAAGAGGATGTTATCTACAAAGGTACCAGAAGCATATAGCAATAGATTGTACTAGAAAGAAAATGACCTCATGTAACATAATAATCAGAACTTTAACAGACAGAGCAAATAAACAATATTAGGATGAAAAGGAAAGAGGACCAAATAACATAAAAAGTAGATCTAATAAAATTACACCTGACTTCTTTATGGAGACTCTGAAAGCCAGAAAGGCATGGAGATATGTACTACAGACTCTGAGAGACCAAAAACACCAGAACAGAGTGCCATACCCAGGAATACTTTCAATCACTATAAAAAGATAAAATAAATGTTCCATGATAAACTCATATTTAAACAATATCTATTTTAAAGTCCAGCCCTAGAGAATGAGATAGAAGGAAAAAAAAGTCACCCTTAAGACAAAAGAAATAATCTCACATCAACAAAACCAAAGGAGTAGTAGCACAAACTCATATATAGACTGTTTAGGGAAGTCCTTCTAAAGTTATGTTTTTTTAATTGGTTGATGACTAAAGAAGTTGCTTTGGCCTTTGATAGAGCAGAATAAATCTAGGCAGGAAAACTAAACTGAATGCTGAGAGAAATTAGGCAGAGTCAGTGAGAAGCCAGGTAGCTGCCACCAGAGATAGATGCACCAGAACGTTGCTGGTAAGTCACACTCCCATGGCCAAATATAGTCTAATGGAAATGGAAATTGTAGCAATGTCTGCTTAAAATTTAAAAGAAAAATGTTTTCCTGGTCAAAAAATAATTATAGATACACATGCAATGGAGACAAATCCAGATGGAAAAAACCTCTAAATGGGTCACAATGTTGGATAAAAGTACATAGGCATGAGAGAGAGAGAGAGGAAAAAGAGTATAGACAGTTATAATATTAAAAAGTATAGACAATCATAGATTAAAGGAGTAAAGATAACAAAATAAATATTAAACTTGTAGAAAAAGTAATAGAGTAAGAAAAATAAGCAACATAAAGATGGAATATAAACAGAGAGTTTCAATTATGTATAGTATTGTGTTTTCTTTGAATTTTTGACTACAGGGAGATATTTGATTCTGGGGACTGCTAAGCTAACCCAACATATATATTTTAAAGGCAGCTTGACTTCAAAATTTGGGTATAGGGATATGTTCTTTGGGGATAGAGACTCTGGTTTTGTTTCCACAGATGATGAGAACTGTGTATTCCTTCCAGATTAATGTGGCTTGAGGGAACAAGTCCACCCGAAAAGTCTCTGTGAAAACCCCCAAAATTACTTTGCCCAACAAAAAGCAGTTTGGCAGGAAGTGTGCCCAAATTCCCAAATATTGTTTATAAATGTTTCTTTTTTTGCTATTGAAATATTTATTCTTATAAAGAAATAGGGCATAAAACATAGTAACATCAATCAGGAGAGTAATGGGTTTGTTTTTAATATGCTGAATCTGGGAACAAAACCTCTTGTAATGAAAAACTTTATAATTACCATGTGACAAACACTAAGGACGAACTAGTATACTATAAAAATATTTAAAAAATTGGATTTTTTTCAGTAAATATTCTTGGTTATATTAACCAAAGTAAGACTAGAAAAGAGGAAATATTTTTGTGTGTTAGATGAATTTTTTTTACTATTGTTTTTATTTTTCCATTCAAAAAATTTCCACTTCCTCCTCCCCTCCCATCTTTACATTTAAAGGGGGATATACTTTAGAGATCAATACTCTAAATTGGTATGGATCTTGGTTTATTGATACAAATTTAAGATCAATATTGTTTTTATATATATTTCTACTCTTGATTGCTGTATTATGTTTGTGCAGCTCATTTAAAAATACAATATATAATTAAGAAATACAAATTACATAGAATAGTCACCTGCAATAGTCAAACTTATAAACATGTTTGTTACATTTCCTAGACATATAGAGATATATTTCAGTTAGATATAAAATCTTCAAACCTTTCAAAGACCTATGGAATATGGTATTTAAAATCTTTAAATTATTAACTTAACACTTTTCATTGCAATGAGACACACCTGTTGCTGGCAGCATCAATCTATTTCAAGAGGATGATGGGCATCGAAGAGGCTTCTTATAGAGATTGTTAGTCATTTGGGCAAGAAACTACTCTTTCCTAGACTGCTTGATGCTCTGCTGTAATAACTGAACATGGAGGACCCACAGAAAATGACTGCTGAACTTGTCTAAAGGTGAGACAGTCCTTTAGGCTTCCTGCTTCATAAAACAGCCTGCCAGACATTCTCCAGGATACAGAAGAAAGCAAATGATGGACTTTGCTATTACAAGGAAGAACAGATCTTTGGATTTCCTGATTCATGGAAAAGTCTGTTGAATACTATGGGCTTGTAAACCGAAGATTAGATGCTCCCATGTTACAGGCAGCAAAATGTCTCCATCAATTTTAGAGTTTTCAAAGTTGCTTAAAATGCACTTCCAGTTACCCTAGGTAATATTATATCCTTCTGGTGTCTTTGATGGAGCTGAAGAATAAATAGTTATAATTATAGTTTTCCTTAGTTATGATAAAAGATAGTGTAGCTACAAATGTTGTAACTTTAATTCTTGCTTGATACCTGTCTTGTTACATGTTATTTTACTATGTTAAAGTTAAGACATTCATTTTATTTTAACAGAAAAGGGTATCAATGGAGATGGGTTAGTTTAGGATATAAGAGCTAGCCAATAAGAAGCTAGAGCAAATAGGCCAAGCAGTGATTTAACTAATATAGTTTCTGTGTGATTATTTTGGGGGTCTGGGAAGTTGGAAAGAAGACACGATAGAGAAAATAAACTCAGTGATAGAAGAAAACAACAAATCCAACAAATTCTCAACACAAAACATCCAGGAAATCTGGGACACCATGAAAAGACCAAACCTAAGAATAATTGGGATAGCAGAAGGAGAAGAATTCCACTCCAAAGGCCCAGAAAAGATATTCAAGAAAATTATTGAAGAAAACTTTCCGAACCTAAAGAAGGATATTCCTATGAAGGTTCAAGAAGCATACAGAACACCAAATAGGCTGGATATAAAAAAATCATCCCCTCGCCATATAATAATAAAAACACAAAACATACAGAATAAAGAAAGAATATTAAGAGCCGCAAAGGAAAAAGGTCAAGTAACATATAAGGGTAAACCTATCAGAATTACACCTGACTTCTCTATGGAAACCATGAAAGCTAGAAGGTCTTGGATAGATGTGCTGCAGACACTAAGAGACCATGGATGCAAGCCCAGACTACTATACCCAGCAAAGC
>PVIU01031300.1:0-15002 GCA_004026605.1 Ondatra zibethicus
ATAAATTCTGGCTCCAATGTTGAAGAACCAAAGCTAGCACACCTTTGCTTTTCTTCCACCTGGCATGTAACAGGGAGACTTCAGTTCCGGACACAGTGGTAAATACAAGCTTGCTGCGCCTGAATTCTTCTGCCCAATGGAAGTATTAGAAATCTGGGGCTGAAATGGTTCATCATTTCCTCAGGCAGAGGAGAATTTTGATATTTAGCTTATACCTAATAATAATAGGTGCTAATTATGTAAGTCAATGTGCTAACCACTGTACATGTGATATTTGATTAATCCCCTTAAGCCCTGTCATTCAAAATAACTCCTGTGAAGTATAACAAAAGACTATTTTGAAAATATATATTGAAAAAATGCACTGCATACCTTAGAATATCAACCTAGACTGATCCATGTCGAGACATTCTATCAAAACTGCTAGATTAAAAACAGAGAGGAAAAAATCTTTTGTACACATTAGAAAATATGCAATTGGGCTGGAGAGATGGCTCAGCCGTTAAGAGCATTGCCTGCTCTTCCAAAGGTCCTGAGTTCAATTCCCAGCAACCACATGGTGGCTCACAACCATCTGTAATGAGGTCTGGTGCCCTCTTCTGGCCTTCAGGGATACACACAGACAGAATATTGTATACATAATAAATAAATAAATATTTTTTGAAAAAAGAAAATATGCAAATTACAAAGGAAAAATTTGGCAATTATACCATATTAAGACTTTAACAATGAATGATTTCTTTTCAAATAAAGGAAAATGTGAGGTATTGATTTGATACCCAGCTAAACTAACTTTCAAGCAAACCTAGAACCAATTAGTAGCCATGCAGGAGGTAGGGAAATACTGTTCACACATTCTTCCCCAGGAGTCAGCTGCAGAATTAGGGTCAAATAACCAGACTGCTTACCCACAAACTGACATAGAAAGAGGTGGTTAAAACTGTTCATTGTTTTAAAATTAAAAGTAAATATGGTCTAAAGAAAGGAGATCATGAGAGGATAATGGAACTCATGGCAGTAAAGTATAAGGGGCTGTTGGGAGGTAAGAAAAGGACTGGTGGATGGGGGAAGGGTGAGCAGAGGAAGACAAACAAGATATGTGTCTGAAAATACCATAAAGAAAATCATTATGTGTGTGGACTAATTAAGAAAACAATGGGATTAAGGAGCTAAGAGACAGCTGGTTAAGAGTGTGGACTGCTTTTGCAGAGGACCAGAGTTCAGTTACCAGCATCTACACTGGACAGCTCACAGCAGCCTGTTCTTTCAGCTCCAGGGACTCTAAGGCCTTCTTTTGGCTCTCTCAGCACCTGTACTCATGTGCACTACCCACCCCCTTGCCTGTCCCCTCCCCCGCCCTACAGACTCACACATTCGCAAAATCAAAAATAAAATAAACCTTTACAAACCTAATTTAAAGGGAAAAGACAGCCAAAACCACAACCAAGAGTAAATGAGAGTTGCGAGGAAGAGAGGATGGCGCCTAAGGGACGTGGCCTCTGACGAGGCAAGTGTTAGGCAACTATTAAAGCAAGGGTGAGCATGGGAATATTTCAAAAATATTTTCAGTAAGTGAAAAATGTTTTCAGTAATTTTAGAAAAGTTTTAAGTAATGTTTTCAGCAAGGTGGTGATAGCTTTACTTAGCCTCCTTTTCTGAGACTGTTATGCATACCATGTGGTTAGAACAAATAATTATGGTTTACTGGTTTATTCTGTCAACTCCACTGTATTTAAAAACCAGGATCCTTGGTGTGGAAGGAAGGAAATAGTGATACACTGTAGAATAGTTTTGCAAGACTTAGTAATCTCAAATTGAAGTCTGGACGAATTTATTAGGTATTTAATATATGTGCAATTCTATATAATGCATATCATAGTTTTACACATTAAAATGCCCTAAAAACAATGACCTACATCCTCGCCGCTAGGCAATGGTTATTTAAACTGCACTGGATTCCCCACTGAAGGACACTAAGGTTTCTTGGGAAAATGGCTGATTTTTAGTCTGGAATAGAAGGTGCACCAAGTGTCCAGAACATTCTGTCTGACCAGCTATCAGACAGTGAGGACATTCTCAAAGACTACAGTACTCATGTCAAAAGGATTTAGGAACTAATTTACAGTGATTTCTTTTGAGAAAACATGGAACTATTTGAGCCTCAGTGACAATAATTGCAAGGGACAAAGTACTGAGAACTTAAATGGACTCATCTGTAGAAAAAACTATAGTCTGGACTAACCAAACAGTAGGTGGAGGAGGTGATTACTGAGCATATTGTTGACTTGATGGGATTTGGAGTCACCATAGAAACAAATTTCCTGGTGTGACTGTGAGGGAGTCTCTAGACTAGGTTAGTGGAGGCAAGAGGATCCATCCTAAATATGCTGCCAGTCCATGAGCTGGGGTCAAAGGCTTTAATAAAAAGGAGGAAGCCAGAGGAGCATAGCATTGACTGCGCTGTTTCCTGGTCCTGGGCTATCGTCACCAGCTGTCTCCACCATTTCCCACCATACCATCCCTGCCACGGTGGCCCTGTAAACCAAAATAAACCCTTACTTTCTTAAGTTGCTTTTATCGCAGAAATGGGACAAGTAACTATCATACAAGTTATGCTTCTTCTAAAATTGACCCAAAATGAATAACTAAAGAAGTTATTGAGGGGCTGGGGAGATGGCTCAGTGGTTCAGAGCACTCATTCACTTCCGACAGCTCCCAGCCTGTAACTTCAGCTCCAGCGGATGCAATGTGTTCTTCTGGCTTCCATGGGTAGTGCACACACACACACACACACACACACACACACATTTAAAAAAAGAAGGCATATTTCAATACTGTCATTTTGGATCCACTAATAAATTAATTAAGCTAAGCCTGACTATAATGGCTGTCCTGGCTAGCTTTATGGCAGAGCTAGAGTCATCTGAGAGGAGAGAACAAATTGGCAAATTGTCTCCAAAAGATCAACTGTAGGTGAGCCTATAGGCCACTTTCTTAATTAATTAGCAATATACTGGAGGGCCCAGTATATTGCAGTGATGCTGGGTGCTATGAGAAGGCAGGCTGAGCAAGCCATTAGGAGCAAGACAGTTAAGCAGCACCCCTCCATGGCCTCTGAATCAGTTCCTGTCCCCAGGTTCCTGCCCTGCTTGAGTTGCTATCCTGACTTCCTTCAGAGATAGAAGTGTAAGCCAAATAAACCCTTTCCTCCCCAACTTGCTTTTGGTCATGGTGTTTTGTCACGGCAATAAAACACTCTAACTAAATCATTGTCTGTAAAGATTACAGAAAAATGTACACTATTTGTCAATCATTGGAAGGACACAGTGTCATCCATGGGAAGAATGCACCATCTCTGACAGTCTTGCAAGAGAAATCCAATCGGAGACTTTATGCCCAAAGTCTAGACTGTGGGGATTACATTACAGGCCAAAGGTCAAAATACTTTAAGAAATAAGAGGACAGGAAAGGAAAAGAAAAGGGACATCTAAAGCATGTTCAGTTTTAAGTGGAGAAAAAATTGTTTCAGTGGGAGTTGGCACGTTTTCTTTTCTCTGTGTAAAGCACATGGATGGTGGTGGGGGGATGAGGAAAGTGATGACCACAGTGGGAATTTTTCCATTGCTTTCTACCCGTAGCTTCCTGGTTAATCTCAGGAAGTAAATGTCAGGCAGCAGACACAGGCAGAGGGAATTCTGGGAGAAATCCCATTATTCTAGTGGTTCATGAGGGGTCGGGTACTAACGGCGCAGGGGTAGAGGTGCTCTCTCTCTCTCTCCTTCTCTCTCTCTTTCTCTTTCTTTCTCTATTGCTCTCTCCCCTTCTACACACAAACACACACACACACATGACCCACTGAAACTCTAGGTGTTCTGAAACAAGCAGATAGGTCCAGGTCCCACTGTGAAAGAACCAGCCAGGCCCAAAGTGCCACAAAACTAAAGAAAAGAGATATGTCCCAGATTGCACAGATGGCAGTATACTGGGAAACTCTCTGGTGGAAGCATGGCCCAGGGGGCAGACTAAGTAGATCCCTGCTCTTGGGTCACAAGGAGGGCACATACACCAGTTAGAACAAAAGTGACTTCAAGCCATATTGTGACTGGTTTATTGTGAGCTAATACCAAAGAGTTGGGCATATTCCTGGCACCAGGGTCCAGTTCTAAAGCTCCACATGCCATTCTAGTGCTTTTGTCTATTTATAGTGAGCTGGGAAAGCATTCAGGGCCCATGGTAAAGGTCATCCTGGGACAGGCATGCTGGTTACGATTCGAGATGGCTGCATTCGTGTTCAGATGAATCAGGTTGCTAGACCGTGAAAGGAAAGGCTCCCTCTGCAGCAGGAGAATGGGAAAAGAGAACCCATCATCCTGAAATGTGGGGAGTAACTTGGGATCAGTTTCTTTTCTCTTGCCACTTTGTCCCAGAAGGGAGCCTAGCCTCATGAGCATGTGGAACAATAAGAATACAATCTAAAATTCCTGGCAACAGGGCAAAAAGAGTGGGCTCTTGGAGATAGACAACATGGAGAACTCATGAAGAGCAGGAAGTGTGAGTAGTCCCAAGCCTGCATCCCCACCCCAGCCTCCCCGAGCTGAGCACGCACAGACCTTGCCTGACACGGACAACATAAAAAGGAGGGGCACCTTGTGTATAGACAGCTTTCCATTGCTGTGACAAGCTACCCGAGAAAAACAGCTAGAAGGGAAGGAAGATTGCTTTTGAGTCATGTCTCTAGAGATCTCAGTCCCTAGTCACCTCTCTCCATTGTTCCTGGGCTGTAATGAAGTAAATCTTCATGGCAGGGAGCCTGTGGTTGAGAAAAGTGGCCAATGTATGAATATCTGCAGCAGAGAGATGGGGTGGGGAGGAGAGAGAGACAGGGGCAGGGCTGGAGAGAGAAAGAGTTCTTCCTTAGTGTGCTGGTGAGATGGTAAGTTTTTTTATTTTTATTTTTTGTCAGCTTGACACAAGCTAGACTTTTTTCTAGAGAACCTCAAGTGAGGCATGGTCTCCATCAGACTGGCCTATCGGCAAATTTGGGGGGGCATTATCTTGATTAGTATCCAATGTGGTTGGGACAAGACAATTGAAGGTGCTGCCATTGGGGGGCAGGTGGTCCTGGGCTATAGAAAAGCAGCTGTTGAAAGCGAGGTACTAACAGCATTCTGTCCTTGTCTTTACTTTTGCTCCTGCCTCTAGGTTCCCACGTTGGCTTCTGCCCGGATGTTCCTCAGTGATGGACTGTGATGAGAAGTATAAGCCCAATACATTCTTTGCTTTTCAAACTGCATTTGGTTATGGTGTTTATCACAGCACAGCAATAGAAACAAAACTAGAACACTTACTAGACAATTATTTATGAGGTTATGCACTTACTTGGTTTCTGTGTTTAAGTGATGTAGATAGTGAGTCAATAAGGGTTTATCAACAATTCCAGTCTGTGTGCTGGAAAATGGACTCAGTGGTTCAGAGCGCATACTACTTTTGTACGCGACCCAAGTTCAGTTCCCAGGACCTGCTTCAGATGGCTGACAGTCACCTGTAATTCCAGCTCTAGGGGAGCTGTCCCCTTCTCGGCCTTCACAGGCACCTGCATTCACATGCTCACACCTGTGGGGTGTTTCTCCCTTTCATCGGTGGCTCAGTGGGGGAGGGGCGAGGGAGACTGAGTCACGATGAGTTTCCCTGGAGACAGACTCTGGAGACGAGCATCAAGGTGTAGATCTGGTTTAATGTATACGTTCACTGGTATATATGCATACATCACCCAATCAGCTAAGGACATATCGTGTTACTCTCCAGTGACTCTGAATGGCACGTAGCCTGTGTCATGTGAGGATGTATAAGGGGCAGTATGTCCAGGCAGTGTGTCTGCAGGCAAAGGGCAGGAAACAGGCAATGCCCTGGACTTTGGTACCAGATTAGAGAGTCTCCAGTTCACTGGGACTCCATTATGGGTCAATCATCTTGTGTTCCAGAGACTTAGGTCTGCTCAAACAACTGCAGGAGGGTTTCTCACATTCCCTGTCCTTTAGTGACACCGTCTGAACAGAGACAGACCCCACACACACCCACACACAGTCATACACAGATATAATAGCAAAAATAGATAGAAATTTTTATGGTTCTATATAGAATTTGTTAGTTAAAAAAAGAAAGCGCTAATAGTGGCAATACAGTAGGAGAATTGCTTCCTTAGATATCAACATGTTCATTCTTAAGATAGTTATGCAGTGTAGCTTGAATTTACGAAGGGATGTGTTGAACAGTGATGAAATAGAGTGCAGAATCATATCTGAGTATCTTGGTCACTGCTATGTAGATGTTTAGGAAAATGGGTTATTTGATTTGTTACACTACAAAAAGGAATTATTCAAAATTTACAGGTTAAATCAATGTCTTATTCCAAATTAAAAATTAAATGGGTAATGCTAAAATTAAATTATATAATGGATAAGGGAATGGCATTGTGACTTCTAGGCAGGATGCCACCCGTCTCTTTAGCCTGGAACAACACAAAATCTAAAGGAGGATATTGACATTAAAGACATCTATTTGCCAAAGCAGATCATAAAACAAGTCAGAGAATACTCTCCCAACAAGGAGAAGGTATCTATGTAGCTAAGACTGGTGAAGGAGTAGCCTCCTGAATGTTTGGAATAGATGTCAGATGACATGGCAGCGGCCATCAAAACCCTACGTGAGAACAGCATTGATGTTGAGTGTTAATTAATATTATTGATGTAGAGCATAGAGAACTCCAGGAGTGCTCATTTACTTTTGCTGGTCATGTGAAATGGCCTCAACACTTTGGAAAACAACGTGTGCTTCCTTTCAACATAAGAAAACTCCAGGCTGGCTAGAATGAATTTTAGAATAATTGCTATTTTTCTGGAGAATGAAGATGGCATTTGAGGTTCTAATGCATTGTGCTGTTTTGTCCCTGAAGCTGTGACAGATATGTCGAGCATCCCTCCAACTCTACGCACATTTTATACATGCATGTGTGATCAAGATCACAGTGAGATCCAAACCTCTTATTGGACCAGAACTGGCAGCATTTCTTTTCTTTAAAAAAAAAAAAACAATTATTGTTTGAGGTTATAATACAATTACATCGCTTTCTTCCTTCTATTTATTCAATCCAATCCTTCCCATATAGTCTCTCAGCTGCTCCCATTCAAATTCTCTCTCTGTCTCTCTGTCTCTGTCTCTCTCTCACACACACATACACACACATTCTTAAATATGTAAATATAACCTCTGAGTCTGAGTATAACCTGCTCAGTCAAACTGTTACTTGTATGCATGTTTTCAGGGCTGACAGTTCGGTATTGGATAACCAGTTTGATGAGCTCTTCTCTGGGAAGACTGTTTCTCCCATTATCAGCACACTCCTTAGTTGCATGTAGTTCTTTGTCTAAGGCTGAGTCCTCATGGGATTTTGGCGTTGTCCTTGTTCAGATCATATCTAGGCAACCATGTCAGTGGGACTTCACGAGTGTAGCTTCTGTGACATTTCTAGGAGACACCATCTCACTGCCAATTTCCTGTTTCTCGGCCTTTTCCAGGCTTTCTGCCCTCCCTTCTGCAATGACCCCTGAACCTTAGGCACAGGAGCTGTGCTGTAGATGTATCCACGGGAATGGGGCTTCACAACTCTGCCCTTTGATTGCTGGTGGTTTTCGATGATTTCCTTTGATTGCAAAGAGACATTTCTTTGATGAGGGGTAAAGACTACATGCATCTGTGGACATAAGGCAAATATTTAGAATTAGGAAATATGCTGGTTTAGTTAAGTGGTGGTTGTAGGTTTTCCTCAAAGACCCACGAGTGAGTGGAATCACTAACTGTGGCTCTAGTACTAGGCTTGGTTTATCTCCTATTAAGTGAGCCTCGCATCCAATCAGAGAGTTGTTAGCATGTGTGCCATTTCTGTTCCCTTAAGGTTATTGTGTCATGCTGGTCATCATTGTGGTTCACATGTCTTGTATCCAGGAAGGACTATCTTGATTCCCTCCTTTGAAGCTTATGTGGCACCTTTTGGAGCGAGTCCTTCAAGGATGCTTTTGGGTCAGATCCAGCTCAGCTCCTCTGGGTTCTGTGATCAAGGCGCATGGAGTCTTCAGCAACAGGGACTTACCTTTCACTTATGGGGACAACCAACAGCAATAGCCTATAATATTTTGGGAGTCTGTTGGACAATGACTTAATAACAGGTTTCTCATGCCTGATGAGGTTTTTGTTAGACAGTCTGTGGCTTTGACAGGGAGCATTGTCAATATAGATGGGAAAATTTCATTTAAACCATGCATGTATATGTATACAAAACTTCCATGCATTATAGATATTTTTAGGGAGATAATTAATAATACAATTCCTGACTTTTTCAGATGTCTTTACCATGATTTTACCCTCCTCTCTCCTTCTCTATTTATCTCCCTCCCCAGTTCTTAATTAAGACTCCCCTGTTTCCCCATTCCTCCCTTCAGGTTACTTGTACCCTGATATTCCTCTCTCTATTGCTCCTCCCCCACTTTCAAATGTACCAAACCCTTGCCTACATTCTATTGAACGTGTGTTCCCTGTACACTTGCTTTATGTCTGCCCCCCATACGTGCAAGATGTTTTTTTGTCTATGAGTAAGGAACAAATAATTCCTTGAGTCTTTAAATGCATTTGTTTCATTCTGAGGACTGAACACTGGGCAAGTGGGCCATCGCTGAGCCCCACGCCTCCAACCCAGCTATGCCAGTACTCACAGTTAGGAAATATTCATCTATCATTTATGTAGTGGGTAGAATGTGAATTAAGAAAATTACAAAGCTTGTTTCCTATGTTCAAGAATTAGACTCTTACTCAGGAGATGAGAACACAAATAGACAGTCCTTGAGAAGCCCATGAAGGTCACTAAATTGATCTTCAGGATCTAATGAGAAGAACAGTGGGAGTCGAGGTCAGGAAGGTGGCTTAGCAGGTAAAGCATTTGCCACAGAAGCATGACTACTAGAGCATGGGTCCCTGGCACTCATGTAAATGCTGAATTAAATACAATCGCCGGAGCTGGGGAGATGGCTCAGAGGTTAAGGACACTGCCTGTTGCCTCCAGAGGACCTGGGTTCAATTCCCAGCACCCATGTGCAGTTTACAACTGTCTGTAACCCCAGTTCCAGAGGATCTGATACCCTCACACCAATTCACATAAAATAAAGTTTAAAAAAAATTTTTTAAAAATTGCAATAGCCATGCTCAGGAGGCGGAGACCGGGGTCTCCAGGGCACACTTGACTACCACATTCGCCCACATACATGCAAACATGCATATGCACATGGAAACATACCACACACATACACACGCAAAAGAGACCAGTGACTATATAAAACAGTGTGTAAAAGCAGGGCGTGCATGGTAAGCCATACCCCAGTGTGCCTCTGTATTCACTCAGGCACACTCGTGTGAAGTGTTAGATTTTTAAATCTGTGTGTTGTAGACCAAAGAAGCTGAGATGACATGGGAGAGTGAAATGTTCCTTGTAATTCACCTTGAAGGCTTCGTTAGCGTGCATGAAGTGTTCATCTGCATCAGGTGTTGCCTTTCCTGCTGTGTGTGTTATAGCCATTAGCCCCCCACCCAGACATGATACAAAATACCCCACCTTATAGACACTGAAAAGACTAAAACGAGAAGTCACACCAACAAGAGTAGAACCGAAACTTAAACATCGACCATGTAATTCCCCCCACCTGCTCCCAGAGATGGAGAATTATATAGCTCAGGCTGGTATCCCACTGACTGTGAACCTGAGCTTGACTCTGAACTTCTGATTCCTCTGCCTCCACCTCTGAGTGCTGGGTAACGAGCTTGCACCACTATGCCCTTTATGCAGCTCTGATGACTGAATCCAGAGCCTCATGGACGCTAGCTGAGTTTGGTATTGACTGAGCCTCACACCCAACCGCCACACAATCCTGGATTTCATATTCTTAACCATTATGTCACGGAGAAATTTGTCTAACTTGAGAGCAATGGGTCTAAAATGCTGGAGGTATTGAGTCTGACTACAAATGAAACCCATGTCAAAGAGTCTATCCCAGCCAAACCTTCTTAAGGAGGGGGCGTCTGGGTCATAAATAATGAGAATTACTCAAGACTCAAAGATCTGAAGACAGAATTCCCCAGGAAGAACAATAAAAGTTCCCACAGCAGGAAGAGAGCTGAAGTTTTGAGTATACCTGGGATGGTTATGAGCTTTTTATAAAGGAATTCAAGTTTAATTGATTTTTTTTATCTGTCTCTGTGTATGAAATGGGGTGGTGGTGGCATGGAGGGCAGGTGCATAGAGGTCAAAGGACAACTTCAGGTATGGTCTGCCTAGAGACAGAATTCCTCTAGTTTTGCTCCTCTGGGGGATTTTCCTATCTCCACCTCTCATCCCCTCTGAAGAAGCTGGGTCTGCAGTTTTGTGGTACAGTTTGCATATTTACACGGATTCTGAAAATTCACACTTGGATGCTTACGCTGGGGTGGCAAGGGCCTTCACCACTGAGCCATCTCCCCAGCTGGGAATACGAACAGGAAACACAGAACTCTGGCTAACAAACTTGTCCCTTCTTTACTCCAGAAGGAAGGATGACAAGACCAACCTTACTGTGAAATTAAAGGAGGTCACGCAACGGCAACAAGCCCAATTGTCATTCTTAACGACATAACCACAGTTCGCACAGCTCCGTCAGCTTGCCTGTCTCTGTTTTACATGCTCATGTCACTAGTAATGAACGTGTCTGAACACTTAATTGATCAGGGACTGCAAAACCAACATAATACACATGCCATTTAGAGCCACCGCATCTATCTTACAAGGCGTCAATTATCTTCATTTTTGTAGATGGGAACTGACGGTCTCGGAGGCTAAATAATATCCCCAAGGTCAAAGCATCTAGTGTGAGTGAGATGATTCAACTCCGTTTTTCTTTCTAGACCATGCTCCATTACCAGCCATGAACTCACTCAGCCAGTCAGGCAGGATGCAGTGTCTCTTCCTGATGTAGTCTCGTCCACACAAACACACTGAGCAGTTTATTTTTGAGGTTGTGACAAACACCACCACAGAAAGCATTTTAGAGAGGAAGCAATCCATTCGGTTTCTACTTCCGGGTCACACTATCACTGAAGGAAGTCAGGGCAGGAACTCAAGCTAGAGCTTGAAGCAGAAATCTGGGGGAATGCTGCAAGTTGGCTTACTTTCCGGCTCATGTTCAGCTAGTTTTCTTTTACAGCCCAGGACCTTAGGGACAGCACTGCCCACAATGAGCCTGAGCCCTTCTCCATTAATTAATAATCAAGAAAATTCTCCCTAGTAATAGCATCACACCAATCTGATCTGTGCCAGTCTCAATTTAAACAAAGCCTTTCCATCCTGTTGACTCTAGGCTATGCTGAATTGATAATTCAAGCCAGCGATGATACAGACACAGTGTCAAATATTTCCTAGACGTCCAGGACTGAGATGGTGGTAAGGCTGTGGTGATGATAATGGAAAAGAGACGTGGAGAGATGGAAGCATGTTCCTGTTCTCAGGTGTCTAAACGCTGTGGGTAAAAGCACAGCTACTCAGTGCTTGTAAACTGTGCAAACTTGGCCTGAGCGAATCAAGAATAAAGCTGATTGCAAACTTGGTGTGTAACCGAGAAAATAAAGACATCGCTTCCTGACTGATTTGGACTAAGAAAAGATGTATTTACTTGCAGTTTATTATGCGGAATGTGACAGGCACACATTTGTGCTTTTTATTGAATGATGACTTACTCCATACAGGAATCGGTGCAATTTGTAATGCAGATTATGTTTTTAGACAGAATTTTTTTAAAAAAAAGGGTGCAAATACACTGATGGCTGTCACGTGACTGTCCCCACACTTCTCAGAAAGTGGCTGGAGCGTGGGTGGGGACGACAAATATATATCCTTGATGCACAAATGTGATTTCTAAAGAAGATGATTCTGGGCAGCTTCCAATTCAGTCAGGCGGATTTAGACAGAAGAAATCCATGGCTAAGAAAAGCTAAGGAGCCAAAAATAGCAGGAATTGGAGCAGATCACTCCCATTAACTGCGGAGGCACCTCTAGACAGAGCAAGAAGAAGCCTGACTAAAAGTAGGATGTGGCACACAGGGGTCCGTGACGAGTCTCTGTGACACTCCTGGAGGCAATCAGGGGAGCACCTCCCCCTCCCCGGCTTATTTTCTGAGTAATGAGTTTAGTGACCTCAGCAGCTTCCAGGCACCCAGCCAGATCTCATCGTGTGATTCATTTGTGCAGTTCCGTCACGAGGCAGACTTGGGCTTTCCACTCCACGTGCATTTGTGAATTTACAAGTGGGTAGGATTCGGTTTTCCTTCCGGATCATCAACCACCATCTCCATTTCCCCCAATAGATGCATGCATCCAACTCCCGCGCCCCTTTTAGATGAAGGCGTATCATGTCAGTGGACTTTGGAGCTAAGTTCCTCTTTAGGTGCCGTCACGAAGGAGTGTTCATTCATGCTAACGTGACTTCAGCTGCTCCTGAGTCACACTAGCAGGCATGTGTGACGGAAGACGCTGCCACGCAGAGACTGGGAAACAAGTGGGAACACGTCTGATTTCAAGAGTTTCTTTGCCCTGGTGGAAGACAAAGCTGGTCATGGCACGATTTTCAAACCACGTTCCGGTTTTCTCATCATTTAAAGTTGGACCCTGGGTAGCTGGCTTACCAAAAATCTTGTGTGGGGGAGTGGCTAAAGAAGTCACAGTTTCCCTACGGGGGATTTTGTAGTACCCACCTGCTACAAAGGCAGGTGTGTGTCTCATGAGAAAGCAGCACCATGCCCTTGTCTACACTCTAAAGAAAGTTCAGCTTGTCAGCCATGTCTAAACTTGTCACCGACCTTGTAAGGCCTGGGTACAGCATCGAGGGGTGGGGCCCACTGCAAAGCTATGCGTGAGTGATTTATATTATCAAGATTCAAGGTAGCCCAGAAAGTTAGTGACAGTTGTCAACCTGCCGGGCTATAGAATGAGCAAGGAAACAAACACCTGGGCATATATCTAGGTGAAGTGGAAAGGCTCACTCTAGGTAGGGGCAGCCCCATCCAATGGGCTAGGGTCCGGGACTGTACAAAAACATGAGAAAGAAAGGTGAGCACGTGTACACATCTGTTTCCTGACTTTGGCCTGAGGACGTGTCTATAGTGGATATGTGTATGTGTCCATTATTAATGAATGCAGGAGGGCCCAGCTCAGCCAGGGCAGCACCACCCCTAAGCAGGAGATGCTGGGCTGTGTAGGAAAGCTAGCTAAACATGATGCAGAGGGTAAGCCACCTCTGTGACTAGCTGCCTCCAGCTCCTGCCTCAAGGGCTTTCCTGCCATGATGGGTTCTATCCCCTGGAACCCTGAGCTGAAACACACTCTCCTGCATTAACTCGCTTCTGCAGGTATTTATCATGGCAACGAGGGAAATAATCAGTAGAGCAGCCGACCGGCACCGAGTTCTAAGGCAGCCAGGCAGAAAGACAGTTCTTAGGCAGCCATGATGGTTAATCTTCATCGTGAACATGACTAGAGTTAGAATCGTCTAGGAGACTGGTGAGGGTGTAACACACACTCCTGAGGGTGTGGCTGTGAGGGTATGGAAGAGCCACCCTGGATGTGGGCTGTTCCATCCCTGGTGGCTGGGACCTGGACTGAATGAAACAGGAAATGGAGGCAGCCAGCAGAGCTGGAGTTTTGCCTCTTCTTCCAGTGACTTGAGGTGACCCGCCATGTCCTTCCCATCACAACAGGCTGAACTCATTGCAACTGTGAGCAAAGAGAACCCCCCTTTAGCTTGGGGGTACTTGACTACAGTGAAATAACAGCTAATACACCGGAAGAGCAAGCATTTACTGGATTTCTTCTTTTCTGCTTTTTACCAAAGAAGGCTTGCAAGTAAAAATCAGTGCCCAAGGGAGACGGTTGGGGGAGCTTCTGATGTCTCTATTGTTTCCTAGAGATGGTCTTTGTGGCCTTAAAAGGTGGTACTTTGATGTGGTTATGTCCAATCAAGGGCACTGGTTTAGTTTGGTTTTGTATTCCCAGTCACATGTGCCACATCAGTCAGGGATCAGGACAAAGGAATAGAAATCACCCTATGGCAATAGGTGATCGTCCACTCTCCCCTCTGTGTCACCATGCATCCTCAGAGCCTCCAGGACCGACTTTGAGAGTAGGAGGGGGGAAGGAAAGAATAGAAAAGGCAGGTTCCTCCTTGACCTCACAGGGAGGTCAGCTGACACGGGGATCATTTCTAGGCTCCTTTGGAACCAAAGACAGCTTGGGCAAACTCTTCTGGAGCCTGAATTAGTTTCTGCCAGGCCTTCTGCAGACATGTTCCACACAGTCAAGGTAGCGTTGGCAATAACAACTGTCACTGAGACTGGAAGTCAGAAATGAGGTCTTTACTGCTTCCTTCTGAGGGTCAGGAGGGAGGGATTGGTTCCCCGTCTGGCCCCAGCTTCTAATGGTTGCTGGGAGTCTTTGGAGTTCTTTGATATACTGCGAGTAGCTCAGTACCACATGATGCTGCATCCAAATTCTTCTTTTCTGGAAGGATCCTAGTAGCATTGAACTAGGGTTCATTCTAATGTTATTCTAACTTGATGCCATCTGTAAAGAGCCATGCTGACCCCTTGCCAAGCAAGGTCACATTGTGAGCTAATGGTCATTTGGACTTCAACATACTTTTCGGGGGTCCTGTCCATCCTCGTACCCATGTTCAAGGTCTTCTGCAGCTCTTGTCCCTGTGTATATGTAACCCTGGCATATGGCTCATGTACTTTCCAAATCTCTGTCTGCCATTGATATCTCTGGGATGGGATTGTGGCTACATTTATGCATTTTTCAGATAGGTAATACAAGAAGAACGTGTCCTTAAACCTGGTTTTCCCCTTCTCTATTCTTTTCCCTTTAAGACACAGGTCAG
>PVIU01031301.1:0-15012 GCA_004026605.1 Ondatra zibethicus
CAGGCAGGAAGTATAGGTGGGAAAACCAGACAGGAAGTAGAGGTGGGGCAACGAGAGCAAGAGTATTCTGGGAAGAAGGAAGCTCTTTCTCCAGTCCTGCCCAGACCACTGAAAAAGCAGGACGTGACCTGCCCTGCTGAAAAAGGTACTGAGCCACGTGGCTAACGTAGATAAGAATAATGGGTTTAATATAAGCTACAAGAGCTAATACGAAGCTTGAGCTAATGGGCCAATCAGTTTATAATCTTATGGAGACCTCTGTGTGATTTTCTCTGGGGCTAAACGGCTGAGGGACCGGGCAGGACATAAACCCCAACAAGCCAGCCCTCATGTTACATAGGCTTAGCTATGATTTTCACCATCATATGAAGTAGATACTCCCTAGAAGCCTAGATGGTTTATATCTCTTACCTAGGCAAACTTAGGGGCAAATCCATGGATAAAATGGGGATAGATTGAATTTTTGAACCTCTGCTTTTTTATGCTGGGAAGTGATGCACACACAGAGGCAGGCAGATCTACAGAGTGAGTTCCAGGACAACCAAGGCTATACAGAAACCTTGTCTTGAAAAAAACCCAACAAAACAACAACAACAAAAAAAAAACTATTTTTTTTCAGTTGAACATAATGTGCCATTTCTCCCAGTGTAATTATAGCAAACATTGTCTCTATAGATAATTTAGTTTTCTCTAAATTTATTCTCAAAAATAATCAGAAAATGGAATAATTTTAAAAGTTTTTTGTTTTATCATTTCAGGACTGTCAGCTTAGTACCACTCCATTTTCTTATACTGAAATAGTTATTCTGATCCCAAAGACTATTACTTGTTAATTTGTTGGGTTGTCTATGGAAATAGGAGAAACAGTATGTAGATTTACACCCAGGCCTTAATTTTTGGTATCTGTCAGCAGTGTAGACTTGGGAGAACTGCTTAATCCTTTCACATTTAACGCCCTTTTCTACAAAATAGAAATGATAGCATATAATCATTAGATTGCTTTATTGACGATCTCGAGTATGCCACACAAGGCATGATATATGGTAGGTACTCAGCAGGCATTGCTTAGGGGTCTATCATAAATTGGCTGCACAACATTGTCTACATGAAGCTAGTTTCTAGCTAAGAATAAAAGGTAGATAGGAAGCTCTTAACCTTGAATGTTATTTTGTTTCAATTTGTGAGCAAACGGTCTCTGCTGTACCAACTTATCATTTTCGAAGGAACAGGTAGCACGTTCACGTTATTTGTGCTATCAATTATGGCTTTGAACTCCCTTTATTCACTATGGTCATTCACTAAACATTTTTCCTCTGTGAACCTCTGAAATGGGTATCATGTAGCTTTTACCTAACTATTCCTGCTTCCATGACAATAAGGCATCCTATACTCACCAATTTGCTGTTAGGACTATAGATCTATGATCTTCCAGAATTCGATTTATATGTGTGTATAGTGACATTGGCTACCTAATGATTTTACATGACTCTATCACAATGGTTCTCAACCTGTAGGTCACTACGCCTTGCGGGGGGGTTTGAACGACCCTTTCACAGGGTCACCTAAGACCATCAAAAAGCAGATATTTACATGATGATTTAACAAAATTACATGTATGAAGTAACAATATTACATGTATGAAGTAGCCTCAAAAATAATTTTATGGTTGGGGTTATCACAACATGGGGAACTGTATTAAAGGTCACAGTGTTAGAAAGGTTGAGAACCACTAGAGTCTAGGTGATCACAGCTCTGTTAAGTTCTGTATACATCTGTAGTTCTTCCTACTCTCTGATCTGATGCACCATGTTGCCTTATTTCTACTGTGTTATTCGGAAGTGGGGTTACTAGGTCATGTGATAGTTCTGTGTTTGTGCATGTGTTTCCATGGATATGGAGGCCAGAAAGCCAGAAGACACCTTTTGATGCCCCTGCCTCCCTATTGCTTGGATTGCAAGTATGTGTTACTATGTTTGATTTAAAGTCTTATAAATACAGCCAGATAAAACTCAAAGAACTACTCCAAATTATGTTCTGTTAAAATTTATTCAATTTAACATGATTAATGGAAAATATACACTCCAAACTCCAACATTACCTGCCAGTGTTATTAAAAAGCAACATCTACATGAGCAGGACCATTTTGTTGGATTTCATTCCTCGCTAGTGCTTTTTCCTTTCATTGTTTTCCTTTTCTACTTACTCCCTCCCACTGCTAGTTTCTAATCAACCACACCAAGTGTTATGGCTGAAAGTTGGGGATGAAGATAACCGTCAAGTAATCCACACAGGAAACTATATTTTAGAGGGCTGTATTCACGATGAGACAGATCATGGAAGATGTCCTCAACTGTCTTTTATTATAAAACATTAACAAGCCACTTCATTAACAGACACGATAATTCTTTTTCTTTTTTTTTCTTTTTCTTTTTTTTTTTTGGTTTTTCGAGACAGGGTTTCTCTGCAGCTTTGGAGCTTGTCCTGGAACTAGCTCTTGTAGACCAGGCTGGCTTCGATCTCACAGAGATCCGCCTGCCTCTGATCCCCGAGTGCTGGGATTAAAGGTGTGCACCACCGCCGCACAACAATAATTATTTTTCTATCTTCTATAAATCAATTGAAAAGAGGGTTCAAGATAACAGCCACTATGGACAAATCTTGTGTGTGAACTCTTGCTCTCAGGTGATTAGACAAATACTTCTGATTACCTCTTGATTCCTCCATAAGGAGGACTCCCCAAATTAAATTGAAAGTCATTGTAATTTCTCTGCCTAGTCTTCACATGTCTTGTTGAATATAAAGCTGTATAGAACCAGGCAAACCGTAGGGCTCTGTACATGAATAGTTATATCCAACTTTCAGTGAAAGAACAGAGTATAAAAAACAAAGGGACAGGGTGGAACTGAGCAAGAGAGTACATGCAGAAGCCTAGATTTAAATCCCCAGCACCAAAAGCAGACAGAAACAAGAGAATCAAAGGATCCTGAATCCAGGGAGGAGAACAAGCCCTGTGAATGTATTCTAGCTAGTGACTCATTTGTATTTGCGGAGTCAGAATTTTCCAAGCCTCCTCACTGTTTCCTCTTTGTTGTCTTCTAAATAGATGTTAGGAAAAATTTTAACTGGTAATATCAAACAAGAGGAAGCATATAGATAAAAGTAGAATAAAATAGAAAATAAGAAGGAATGTAGAGAAGTCAAGTAAGTGGGAGAGGGAGGGATGGAGTCAAATAATTGGAAAGAATAGCTGGAAAAGACATGTAAAAACAACACTTTTGAGAAGCCATTTATTAAAAACCAAGGGTTTTGATACATTCATTATAAAAATGGTTGCTAGAACCCTTGATTTAAGCTAAGTATTCAACATCTAGGATCTCATACTTCTGATCTCTTGCTCCTAACCAGCTATAGACTGGGAAGTTTATGCTTGTAAACTTTTATTAGCTACCCCCGCCAAAACCCTCAGGTTTTTGAAGATTTTAGTTCATACTGATACTCCCAGTTCCAGCTTATTGGGGTCTTTTGCTTCTTCTCCATTCCAGAACTTTCTTTTCCCTGTTAAGAAATTCTTAGTAATCTTTGTTAAAGATAGTGTGGAGTTTTGAATAAGAATGGCTCTTGCTGGAGGTGGTGTGCCACTAGGGGCAGGCTTTGAAGTTTTAGAAGTCCATGCTATTCCCAGTGGCTCTCTCATTCTGCTCTGCGTTTATGGATCAAGATGTGAGTGAAAGAATTGCCCATTTAAAAGATTTACCTACCAAGGACCTTCAGTATTGGCACTTGGAAGGAAATAATGATTTAAGACCAATCTTCATTCTAACCTGTTTAAATATGGAAATGGGATTCAGATTGGTGAGGAAGAAAAGATCCACAGATGACTCTCAAGAGTTGGGTACATTTGTTTCAAGCTTTATTTTGTAGAAAGGAAAGGGAGAAACTAGAAAGTGAGGGAAAGGATTAGAAAATATTGTGTGGCCGGGCAGTGGTGATTCACACCTTTAATTCCAGCACTTGGGAGGCAGAGGCAGGTGGACCTCTTAGTTCGAGGCGTCTGGTCTACAGAGCATATTTCAGGATAGCCAGGACTGTTACACAGGGTAGCCCTGTTTCAAAACCACAAAAAAGGAAATATTGTGTGTGGAGCCCCTCGGGTGTTGACTTTTTATATAGGGAAAATTAGCCTGGTTTATTCTAGAACAGCTTCCATGGAGTGCGGAGCATCAAGGAGGCCCAGCAGTGCCAAGGAGATGGGATAGACTCAAAAATATCACAGAGTGGAGGACCAGGGTTATGTGTTATTACATGTTGCCTTTACAAAGTCTGACCCCTGCTTTACAGATTAGGGCAGCTGAAGTTCAGCAGCATGGTAAAGCTTAGCAAATGTTGTGTCCCCCAAACTCATATCCTTTATTTCACACCTATCCCCCAGCCATAAGTCTGTAACAGCTTTAGGGGACTTCTCTGGCCACAAGACAGTAGGGAAGACAGGTTTCCTTTTTTAGGTGGCCAGACGCCTTTTCTTTCACCCTACCCTGTTTATGTGAATGCACAACCAGCTCCTGAAGATTCCCTGACCATGTCTTTCCTGTTGCTTTTTTATTTTTATCTGATATGTAATAATCTGTTTATATTGATCATATTAATGGAGTAGCATATAATGGTCAGTGTGCATATTGTTAACATCAGCTTAAACGTATGTCTCCTTAAACATCTGTTCCTTTCTCCTGACAACCTTTCGAAATCCTTCTAGTTTTTTTAAATGTGTGGTGCATAATTGTTACCATATTGTGTGGCATTACACCAGAACTTATTTCTTCTAACTTGAGCTTAGTAGCTATTGATGGAATCCCACTCCATCCCTACTATCCCCAACCTCTAGGAGCCCTCGTTCTAGTCTCAATTTCTGCTATTCTACACAGGAGTGAGTCACATGTTACTCGACTGCCATGCCTGCGTTGCCTCACTGACTTTCCGTATGATGTGTTTTTCCTTCTTGAACTTGTCATAGTGGATCATTGACCTGGGAGTACATTGTAAACTCTTTCTTTGAGACATAATAGTCCAGTGGCTTAGAGCCCTTTACTTGGAATCACAGAGCATTTGCTTCCAGGGTGGCAGGGGAGTGTTTCCTAAAGAAACATTGGAAGAAAAATCTTAACAAACGATTGGCACACATTAGGAATCTTTACAGAATGAACGGATCATGTTGCCGCCCAGCAAACCACTATGAGCTGGAGTGCATTTACACGTTGTACTGTTTCTGTACTTGGCAATTTCCCCACAGTGTTTATTTGAAAACAAACTCAAATTATATCCCAGGTCACTTTTATATTGTGACTGGTAACACTAGGTACATATTTGTGTTAAGAAAAAAAATCGCTTTCCAAGTTGCCTCTTGGAATAAATGTTCTTTTTCTCTTCTAATTAAGTGGTTTCCTTAAACTTGCTATTTCAGAGAAGAAAATTTTAGCTAGACATTGTTATATTACTTAATTTTCTTTTCCTGACCAGTAATAATTCTGCTAACATGAGAGCATTTTATGTCTCTGGATGTTAATTTTATGGATTTTTTTCATCTCTTAATAGGTAGAGATAATGCATGTGAAAAAACTTCATATATGTTTCTGCGTAAGGAGCTTCCTGTTCGACTGGCTAACACAATGAGAGAGGTTAACCTTTTGCCAGATAACTTGTTGAACCACCCTTCAGTGGGATTAGTTCAGAGTTGGTAAGTAAATGTTGTGATCACCCTACAATGCTTGGGACAGTTTGCCATTGGCACCATTTTCCACAGAAGTGTACACACTGTCTTTCTGGGACTGAGTCATTCAGGATAGCTGGGTTTTCCTTGCATTTAAATGCTTTTCTTCTAACTATTCATTTAAAAACTGGCTGGACTGTGGTGGCGCACACCTGCAATCTCATCACTTGGGAGGCAGAGGCAGGTGGATCTCTGTGAGTTTGAGGCCAGCCTGGTCTACAAAACAAGTTCCAGGACAGCCAGAGCTGTTACACAGAGAAACTGTGTTTCAAAAAAAACATAAAAAAGTTTCATCTTAAAACTGTTTAATGAAAGTATCTTTGAAAAAAAAAGATAATTTCTTAACTTTTCATTTTTTTTTCTCTTGTTATACACATGGTTGCTTCATTGAAAAAAATAAAGAATAGCCAGGTGGTGATGATGCACACCTTTAATCCCAGCACTCGTGAGGCAGGGGCAGGTGGATCTCTGTGAGTTTAAGGCCAGCCTGTTCTACAAAGCGAGTTCCAGGACAGCCATGGTGGTTACATAGAGAAACCCTGTTTTAAAAACCAAAAAAATAATTGGTGCGGGACAATTGTCTATATTCTGACAATTATGTTTTAAATAAACGCTGATCGGCCAGTAGCCAGGTAGGAAGTATAGGTGGGACAACCAGACAGGAAGTAGAGGCAGGTCAATGAGAATAGGAGAATTCTGGAAAGGAGGAAGCCCACTCCTCCCGAGTCCTGTCCAGACACCGAAGAAGCAGGATGTGACCTGCCCTGCTGAAAAAGGTACTGAGCCATGTGGCTAACATATACTAGAATAATGGGTTAATATAAGTGATAAGAGCTAATAAGAAGCCTGAGCTAATGGGCCAATCAGTTTATAGTTAATGTAGAACTCTGTGATTTCTTTGGGACATACTGGCTGTGGGAACTGGGCAGGACAGAAAACTCAGACAACAAGCAGGCCCGCATGTTACAAATAATTAGAGAATAATATAAAGGAATGGCAGTGCAGTGGCCAGGCATCAGTGGACCTAGTTTCATTTCAAAAAAGTGAGGCAATGTCTTATGTATCCCAGACTGGCCTTGAATTCAATTTGTTGCTTATGTGACCTTGCATTTCTGATCCTCTTCCCTCCCGAGTATTGGGATTACACATATGTGCCACCATGTCCAGTTACTAGGGATTGAAGCACAGCTTTGACAAAATAGGCGCTAGGCAAGCACTCCATCAGTTGAGCTATATCCCTAACCCGTTTGCTCTCCTTTGGATAGGGAGACGTTTTCTACTTTTAGTAAGTTTCAGCCTTGCCTCTTTTTTTTTTATTTTAAACATCTTCTGTGAAGGAAATGATTGAACAATCAAATCATTGCAGGGGAACCTCACATGGAAATAGTATCAGTTCCATGCCATGTTAACCAAGTTTAGTCAGTTGTACAGCTGATTGTAAAGCATGCATTCCCTCATAGAGGGAATGGAGTTTGTGATGACTTTCCTCCCTAGATGAGATCACTGAGTGGGAGGCTGTAAGAAAAGGTGGTGTGTGTTTAGACAGGTTTACATGTTTGCTCTACTCCGCTAGAAGCATTATGGGAGTGTCTGGAGAAAGCAGGAGTACTGTATAGGGACTAAGTGGCATACACGTTGATAATCAGGAACAGTATTGTAAGAACAAAAGGGGCAGACAATGCTGGCTCTGGTCTTGTACTGTTCCTTGGTGGGTGGGTGGAACTGAGTGGTGCAGAGGAGCAGGAGAACATGATAAGAAAACACTGTGAGCTGGGAAAGTAGCTTGACTTCAGAGAGTTTGTGGTGGCCTGGCTTCTGATAGAGAGTGGACATTCAACAGCATTCCCAAGAATGTGAAGTTCTTCTGAGAATCACTATTTTATGTTATGACCATGCATGGTCTAGGGATTGACCTAACTCAGGTGATAGGGAATGAAGAAAATGATAGACACATACAGAAAAGCCAGAGTCGAGTCACACATTCTGATGGAGTTGCATGAATGTCATCCCTGAATTGAAGAGGTAGATTTCTTGTATAGAGCCAAATAAGAGTTTAGCTCAAGTTTAGCTGTTCTAGGTAGGGGATCTCTGTAGGGGAGCAGTCTTGAGATGTAAATATCTGGGAGGAAGAAACTTCAGTGGAAATTTTCTGTACACACTGTCAACATCCATACATGGACCAAGGGATGGCTCTGCCATTCCCATGGGTCTGGGGCATTGGTGTCCTCGACATGGCCGTGCTCATGTCAACACCATGCATTCACTCAGGAATTCATCTGATACTTACACATTCACTGGGAACTTCCTCCACTACCCACAATTTTAGATGATCTTACAGGTTCACTGTCTAGCCTCCTTTCCAGAAAAGCAGAAACTCCTATGAGGTGCATAGTCCTTAGGTTGTGGGAAAGATCAGAGAAACAATGACTATGGATTTGATACCATAGTTACATTCTGCTCTGGACTCATGGCTTGTTTTAGAAGGAAGGAGCAACAAATACTTGTTTGTGTGAGATTTCTTTATTGCTGTAAAAAGTATAAGTCATTGTCAGGGACAACTATGTTGAGGATTCTAGGTAGGCAAGGTCAAGTCCTTTGATCCAGTAAGTCCAGTAAGTGGTAGCAATTAAAACATTTCCGTTGCTTATGTAGCAGTTACTTCAGGAACTTCCAAGTGAATTACTGTCTCTGAGTTGTTTTCCAACATTAACCAATTTTCCATACACCAGCAGCTCTGTTCAATCCTGATAGTAAGTAAGTGAAGTCAGCACAGAGCCCAAAGTTTAAGGGCTATGTTCCCCAAGACTGATACTACACCTCAGATGCCCTGTCTATGCTTTAGACTGACTGGCTGGACATTGAGTTTCCACGACCCTCTTCTGAAGTTTATAATTTGCTCAAGTGGATTACAGAACTCAGGAAGTCACTTTGTTTATATTTAAAGGTAGATTTCTAAAGATATAATTCAGAAATAGCAAAAATGGTAGAAATATATCAGACAAAATGTTGCTGTAGCTATATAGCATCCATACCCTCTTTGAGTGTGCTCTGTTGGCGCCTCCAGGTGTTCAACACAAAGATCTCAGAATCTCCTAATTCAGGAGTTTTTATAGAGTTTCATTTCCAGACCTTATACCTCCACAGAGTTTGGGGATTAACACAAAAGTTACAGGTCCCCAGTCACTTACAACATTGTTCTGATTGTGTTGACACTGTCTAAAGGCTCCACCCTAAGCAGCATCATTAGAGTAACTCAAATGTGAGCAATAGACACTTCTTATGAGTAACAAAAGACACTGCTGACGTTCTGTAAGTTTGAAGGGTTAGGAACTGTATCAGGAGCCAGGAGTAAATACCAAATTTGTGTACACACACACACACACACACACACACACACACACACACTGGCAAAGTGAAATAGGACTGAGATTACTATGTTTGTACCCCATTGCCAATCTTTGTACCCCATTGCCCATGTGTACTTCAGACTATCTGCATGCCATTTCTTTTTGTTCTTACATACTCTGTTTTGAAAAATAATTTCCTACTTAAGAATTGCAAGAATAGTAAAAAGAATTGCCATATACTTTTATCCAGCTTCACTGATAACATTTGGTTATATTTTCTCTTCCATAATTCATGTTTATGTTCTCTTTCCTACCTTGAATGGGAAGAGAGATGTGATTATATGTGTGCATGTGTATGTGTGTATAATATGACATACACATGCATGAAAGAAATGTGAAAGTTGTCAGGATGAAAATGGAGTTGCTAGAACTAGGGAGTTACTAAGGAAGATTTCTTTTGCATGATTGCCTATTAGTGACTAGCACGAAAGTCTGGGTCTACAATCTTGTACAGAGGCCCCTGCAGCCTTATAAAGCAAGTACTTCTGAAGGCCATCTGGCCAGCAACTGTTCAACCTCCAGTACATTCCATCCTTCTTATTAATCATTAGAACCAACAGTTACTGTTTCCAAATATCTGATGTGATCATTTTTCTTTAAAAGTCCCCTTGTCTGAACAATTTTTCTTTCTTCTATCGTGTATTGCTGTGTCTTAGGTATTAAAGAGGAAGCACTTACTAAAATTTGATGTTCTTTTTGCCAGGTGTGGTGGTGCCTGCCTTTAATTTCTGAATCCAGGAGGCAGTTAGTAGGTGGATTTCTATGAGGTCAAGGTCAGTCTTGTCTAAATATCAAGTTCTAGGTCAGCTAAGGCTACTTAGTGAGACCCTGTCTCAAAAAAATTTTTTTGAGGGCCTGGAGAGATGGCTCAGCAGTTAAGAACACTGACTGCTCTTCCAAAGGACCGGATTCAATTCCCAGCAACCACATGGCAGCTCACAACTGCCTGTAACTCCAAGATCTGACACCCTCATATAGATATCCATGCAGGCAAAACACCAATTCTCATAAAATAAAAATAAATAAATTTTAAAAACTGTATGTACTTTTTGAGTAACCAACTGTATACTTGGAATACTAGTTAGGACGCATTTATAATAGCAGACAATACTGCTAAACCTGGCTTGCACCGCTAGAAGGGCCAGCCATAGGATGAGGTTTTCTTGTTGAATTAAAAACCATGAAGCTATCAAATCTGTTTTTATAGTGTTGGCTTTGTTTTTAGATGAACTTCCTTCTAGGTGGCATACTTCCTTCAGCAATTGCAGATTTCTTGTTCATACAGCACATATTCAGGGATGCACACAATTCATAGGACCATGGGACTGATGAGTAATTCCTGACAAGAGAAAACGGAACTCCCAGAGAAAGATGGAGCTACCTGCGTGCTTTGGGGGACTCAAATTAGCCTGAAGTACTTGAGCTGAGTATGGGAATGGGTAAAACCTGAATGAAAACTTGGGATACTCTTATAAAAAGGGAAAGGATGTTAGACAGGCAGCTAATGTGGTACTTTTTCTTTTTTAGGTACATGCAGAGCTTCCTTGAACTTTTAGAATATGAAAACAAGAGCCCAGAAGACCCACGGGTTTTAGATAAGTAAGTATTTTTTTTCAAACATTTTATTTTATTTTATTTGCTTTATAACTAATACCATTCAAAATTTCCACCTCCTCCCCTCCTCCCATTTCCCTCCCACTCCCCCACTCTCCCTCCCCTCTCACCCTCCAGTCCTAAGAGAGGGCAGGGTACCATGCCCTGTGGGAAGTCCAAGGCCCTCCCCCCTCCATCCAAGCCTAGGAAGGTGTGAATCCAAACAGACTAGGATCCCAACAAGCCAGCACATGCAGTAGAATCAAATCCCAGTGCCATTATCATTGGCTTCTCAGTCAGCCCCCATTGTCAGCCACATTCAGAGAGTCCGGTTTGATCACATGCTGGTTCAGTCCCAGTCCAGCTGGCCTTGGTGAGCTCCCATTAGATCAGGCACACCGTCTCAGTGGGTGGACAAACCCCTCACGGTCCTGACTTCCTTGTTCATCTTCTCCCTCTTTCTGCTCTTTAACTGGACCTTGGGAGCTCAGTCCAGTGCTCCAATGTGGGTCTCTGTCTCTATCTCCATCCATCACCGGACGAAGGTTTATGGTGATAGTCAAGATTTTCATCAGTGTGGCTATGGGATAAGGCCAATTCAGGCACCCTCTCCTCTACTGCCCAAGGACCTAGCTGGGGACATCCCCGTGGACACCTGGGAACCTCTCTAGAGCCAAGTCTCTTGCCAACCCTAGAATGGCTCCCTTAAGATATCTTCTTCCCTGCTCCAATATCCGCCCTTCCTCCATCTCAGCCCTCCCACTCCCCCAAGCTCTCCTCAATCCTCCCCTTCTCCCTTCTCTCTCCCCATCTCCCCTTTCCCCCACCCCACCCCCACCCCAGGGTTTTAGATAAGTAAGTATGATGCAATTTACCTGAAAGTAAAAATATCTAGGCAAAAGAATATTTTGATAAATGGAACCCATGCTATTGGGTCTCAAGAATTGCAACTCACGGCTGGGGAGATGGCTCATTTGTTAAACTGCTTAGCTTAACCTGCATAAGTGTGAGGACCTGAATTTGGATCTGCAGTAGTCAAATGAACATTGGGCAGGTATGGCAACCTGCCTATAATCCTAGTACTCAGGAGTCCCCAGGGAAGCTGGAGGCCAAACTGCCACAAAATGCAAGCTTTTAAGTTTATTTGCCTAGCTAAACTACCCAAATAAGTGAGTTCTAGGTTCAGAGAGACCCTGTTTTGACAAATAAGGGAAGAGAGCGAATAAGGAAGACAACCTTATGTGCATGAGAATTGTGTACTCATGTAACATGCACACATACTACACACACATCTGAGAATATTGTAGGAGGCTGTTCATTTGTTTCCCGACTGCCCTGACTAGAAATAATCACTCAGAAACTGTATTATTTAAATCGCTCTTGGCCAATCACTTAACAGTGTTGCTAGCTAGCTCTTACATCTAGAATTAACCCATTTCCATTATTTTATATTTTACCACGAAGCTCGTGGCCTACCAGCAAGGTTCCAACTGGCAGCTCGTGTCTTTCCCCTCTGGTGGCTACCTATTCTCTCTATATATCGCTTCCAGCCTGGCTATGTTCTGTTAAGCCACTGGCCAAAAGCAGCTTCTTTATTCATTAACCGATGAAAGCAACAGATAGACAGAAGGACTTCCCATACGAAGAGAACACAAAAAACTAGAATTCAGACCAAAGTTTTAATTTTTTTTTGTGGGCAGTGACATTATTGAATTTTTTTAATTTAAGAATTTAGTACAGTACACAAAGAATAATGAAACTTCATTTAATACTGCATGACGTAATTCTTAATATATTTAATCAGGGTAAACTGGACATCAGCTTAATATAAGCACTGTAGTGAATGTTCCATCTAGTGGTAGTTTTAAGAATGCAGTAGCCTCCATATATACATGAAATAAATATACATGAATTATCTACCTAGTCCATCGCCTTAAACATATTTTCCAGTGGAGTATTACAGTTGATCTTAGAAAACCATAGTGATTTTCTTTTAGAGAAGCATAAAAGTGTGTGTATATGTGTTGTTTATACAAAATTCAAGTTATTTGCTATCACAATGCAGAAAGACTACTGAATTCTCATGTTACTGGAAAGTATTTCTGTTTTCCATTTTTGTTCTCCAGCAAAACATAGCTGTGAGTAGGGGTGTTTACCCAAGAGAAATTATCTCCACCCTAATTTCTCCCTTTTTTGGGTATAAAAAAATGAATGTTCATGGTAATCTATCTGTTAATCTATATAATTGTGAGACAAACACTTGACTTGGAATGTTTCATGAAAGAATTAGGGAAGTGCGATACTATACAAACAACCTTGGAGCATTTTTCCACCCAGATGTGAATTTACAAATGAGGAACTATGGAGGTCAGAAGCGTGGAAGAATGTTCTCAAGGTTGTGACACTGCATAGCAGAGCACCTATGAGTCATGGTTCCTTTTCATTAGTATTCTGGTGCTTTGCATTATACCATACTGCTAAAATTGCTGGTTCCAGCCAGGAGAAGCTCAGGTTCAGTTGTATTTTCTGTAATGGATCTATGAAATATGAAAGTGCAAGCATTGGGTGAGAGCCACAGTTGCTTCCTTGATACTAGTCACTGTTGTCACTTAAGGCATTGACATTAAATGGATTGAATCCAGGAGCTTTGTTTCCTTAAATCATTAGTTGGGGACATTTTGAAATCTTCAAAGTGAAGCTGGCCTCTAGCTCTATATTTGAAGATACAGACTTGGAGAAGTACACAATTATTCATTGCTATGGTTTTTCTGGAGTCCTGTCTCTGTAACAAAATTCCCATCAATGACAATTTATGGAAATGGATTGTACTGAATCCAGCGTGTGCTAGATCTTCATGGCAATAGTTCTCACTTGGAGAGTTTTGAGAACTTACAGGCTTTATGCATCTAGTTTGGAAAGTTGAGACTTGAGAAGCCCCATGCGTTAGTAAAGGAAGAAGTGAACGGTGAGCTAGTGTCCTGGTGACAGCCTTCCTGTTCAGCTGGAGGGTCATCTATGTAAATCACATTGATCATCATGAGGGATATAGAAAAGCCCAGGTGGGTGGGGAGGTATTCTGAGAATCCACTAAAGTAAGCCTCTGTAAGTAAAGATGTTTCTGCACTCTAAAGCATTATTTCATTTTACAAATACTTGATTTATAAATACATTGGAAGGAGGTACCTAAGGAAAAATTATCCATTGTAAAATTTCTTGAGAATAATTGTGAACTTGGGCTTTTTTGTTTTGTTTTTGAGACAGGGTCTCACTGTTGAAGTGATCAGGTTGGTTTTGCACTCAGAGATTTGCCTTTCTATGCCTCCTGAGTACTGGGACGAAAGATGTGTACCACCAAGCCTGGCTAATTGTGAACTTCTAATTTCAGAGTTTTTCATCTTTGCTGTCATTGTATGTATATATTTGTTACAGAAATATTTCATTGAGATAAAAATAAGACTTAAGTAAAAAACTTATCCCAAATTTCAATTACTAGTGGACAACCACAGCTAACATTTTCTTCTACCCTTATTTACCCTAAACATTCATATTGCATGAGTGTAGGGTTTTTTGTTTTTGTTTGTTTTTTTATTTGTTTTGGTTTTTCAAGATGGGATTTCTCTTTGTAGCCCTGGCTGTCCTGGAATTCACTCTGTAGACCAGGCTGGCCTCCAACTCACAGAGTTATACCTGCCTCTGTCTCCCGAGTGCTGGGATAAAATCATGTGCCACCACTACTCAGCAAGTTTTATAATACTAAGGATCTGTGATAGTTCTTGGCCATTATTAATAGTTTCACAATATAATCATGCATCTCTTAATGACCGATACCTTTAGAGAAATGCATCATGAGAAATTTGTGTGAACACTGTTGTGTATCCTCATACAAACTTAAGATGACTACAGCCTTATCAGGGGACATAATCTTTTGGGGACACTGCTGTGTATAGAGTCTGCCATTGTTTTTTTGTTGTTTTGGGGTTTTTTTTACATTTTTAATTGATATTTATTGAGCTCTACATTTTTCTCTGCTCCCCTCCCTGCCTCTCCCCTCCCCCCTTCAACCCTCCCCCAAGGTCCCCATGATTCCAATTTACTCAGGAGATCTTGTCTTTTTCGAGATCTATGTAAGTCTCTCTTACTGTCCTCATTGTTGTCTAAGTTCTCTGGGATTGTGGTTTGTAGGCTGTCTTTCTTTGCTTTATGTTTAAAAACCACCTATGAGTGAGTACATGTGATAATTGTCTTTCTGTG
>PVIU01031302.1:0-15027 GCA_004026605.1 Ondatra zibethicus
AATTTTTTTTCCTTTCTTCCCCTTCTCCCGGTCCCCTCCCACTACCCCCCACCCCTCCTTCCTCCCCCTTCTTCCTTGAAAGAGGGCATGGTGCCCTGCCCTGTTGGAAGTCCAAGGCCCACCCCCATCCCTCCTGGCCTAGGAAGGAGTGCATTCAAAAAGACTCGGTTCTCAAAAAGATAATACATGCAGAAGAGATGTTGAATTTTCAAATTTTCATTACTTTCACTCTATCTTTCTCTCTCACCTCGGCTGCCACTTCTTCTCAATAAACCCTCTTCTACTTTAATGGCCTCTTTTTGGGGGGAAATTGTCCACTGAGTTTAACCAGCTACTTTTCTAAAACAGGAACAAAAACAGCCTATTTGTGGCCACAGCACCAAAGAAAATGATCACCTCCCCAATAAAAGTTAATTGTCAGTAGTTTCCCTGGGAGTCCTAGGTTCTCTTGTGATACAGAGATGAATACTTTACATTGGTATGGATCTTGGTTTATTGATACAAATTTAAGGTCAATTTTGTTGTATGTATATTTCTGTTCTTCATTAAGGTATTGTGTTTGTTCACCTCATTTAAAAATATGAATTTAAAAATGTATAATTAAAAAATACAGATTAATAGGTAGGCATCCATAATAGTCAAGCTTGTTGTCATGTTAGTTAGGTTTTATGTGTGTGTGTGTGTGTGTGTGTGTGTGTGTGTGTGTGTGTGTGTGTGTATGTGTATTTCAGTTACAAGGGTATTCTGCAAACCTTTCAAAGACTAACAGAATATGTCATTTAAAATGTTTTAAGAACTTAGGACTTTTGATGACAATGAGACACATCTGTTTCTGTCAGCACCAATTACTTCAAGAGACTGATGGACATCGAAGTGAATGCTTATGAAATTTGTTAGCCATTTGGGCAAGAAACTGCTCATGGCTGGACTGCTTGATGGTATTCTGTATGAACTGGACATGCAGGGCCCACAGAAAAATGACTGCTGAAGTTGCCTGAAGAAGGTGAGACAGTCCTTCAGGGTTCCTGTTTCATGAAAGAGTCTGTCAGACATTCTGTAGGACATGGAAGAAAGTTACTGACAAACTACCAATATAGGAAGAACTGTATTTGAAATTTCCTGCTTCATGGAAAAGTCTGCCAGATACTATGAGCCTGTAGGCTGAAGATGGATTGCCAATGTTACAGAAGAACTTTGGGGCAAGATGTCTCTGTCAATTTTAGAGTTTTAGAAGCTGCTTACAATGCATTCCCTGTTAGCTCAGGTGATATTATATCTTTCTGGAGTCTTTGATGGAGTTGAAGAATAGATAGTTATAGCTATAGTTTTTCTTAGTTTTGATAAAAGACAGATATAAAACATTAGACTCACAAAGATAGGATAGAAATATTGTAACTATAATTCTTGCTTGATAATTATTTTGTTATATGTAATTTTACTATGTGAAAGTTAAAACCTTCCTTTTTAATTAGACAGAAAAATGGAAGTGATGTGGGATTCCCTTCTAAATGCTATGAATATGTTTTATTGCCATTGGTAAATAAAGAAGCTGCTTTTGGCGAATGGTTTAACAGAGTAAAGCCAGGCTGAGAATCCAAACAGAGATGTACAGAGAGAGTAGGCAGAGTCAGAGAGATGCCATGTAGCTGCTGGAGGAGAAAAATGTGAGCCACCAGCTGGAACCATACCAAGAAGCTGGGAAATGAACGAGAAGCCTCCATCCACACTCATGGACACCTCCCTCATCCATGAAAAAAATGTCTATGGGCCCAATCTAGTGCAGATAGCCTAGCTATAATATGTCCCAACTGCAATGGCCCTGTCATGTCTGGAGGACACCTTTAATGCTGCACATCTCCTGATCCTCTGGTTCTTAACTTACTTCCTTCGACAATAAGATTTCTCTGCCTTATTTCAAATAAATTTTCATTATTCTGTCTTTGACCTAGTGACTGGTTACTTCTATCCTCTTGTCCTTTAGATACTCCTGTGCACATTGCACATCGACCTTAGAAACCATTTCCCCGACTACACTTAGCTCATTGCAGTGACAATAATTGCACTAGTAATAACAAAATCATTCCCTTAATGTGACTTGTGTGACAAGTACTGGGCACCGCTCTTTGTGAGCCATGCTCCATTATGCCTCGAAGAGAGTCCAGCAGATGCCAATGTTACACCTGTGAAGCTGGGTGGCGATGGGCACCTGCTGTGTCTCCGAACAAAGAACTGGACTGGGGGCACGTGGATATGATAGAGATAGAGACTGTTTATTAAAAAAGAAGAGAAACTTGCTTGTTCAAGGCCATGAATATTGGTATTGGGCTTTCAAAACACGCACTAATTTTCAAATTCACTATAACACACTGAAAGGGATTTTGTATATATTTTTTTCGGGTAGGGAGTAATTGGGGCTGGTCAGTGTACCAGGACTTGTAACTAGGTTGCTTGAACTGCCTCCGGGACCTAGACAGATTTTGCTGGTCCCCAGACTCCAGCCGCCAATGCGTCTCCCGGCCAGCAGAGGGCAGCTGCACGAAGCCATCGAGTGTCAGCCTCCATCCCCCATTAGAGGTAATTGAGCTGCGTTAAGACAAGAGGCAAGTGCTTTTCTGCAGCGTGAAAGCAAAGCAAAATTCTCCTGAGCCGAGGGAGGCAGGGAATCAACTGGGAGAAACGAATATCAGCTTCCAAGAAACAGGCTGGATGGAGCCTTGGTGACTGCAAGCAGAGCTCAGTCCCAAGGTCCCAGGGGCTTCTCAAGAGTCCCTCCTCTCGCAGGCTCAGGAAGCAGGGAGAGTCTGGCCCAGAGAAGAAGATGCTGTGGAGCCCGCTTAGTGCCTAGAGCCAAAAGGGCAAACGGTTTGGAGCAGCAAACTCAACCCAGACCCACCAAGAAATGCATAAGCGGTCCAAGAAGCCTGTGCACAGTAAATGATGAAAACTCGGTGTTTTGGACTTACAATTTATGTGGAAACCCAGACAACTCAAAGCAAATCATATGCTTATTTGTCCACTGCCACTGAATGTACACACAGGGAACATTCACACACACACACACACACACACACACCAAGCAAGCAAACAAACAAATGAAGAAGAAATGAAAGACTTATCCACCAATTCACTGCAATTCACAATGCATACTGAGGTTGCAGGCTCTGCTGGTTTTAGTTCAGAAGACCTGAATTCCTGTCCCATCTACAGCATAAATCTCTGCAACCCTGATCAAATTAAGGAACCATTTCAAGCCTCAGTTCTTCATGTGCAAAATGAAAGGGCTGACCTAGTCTGGTTTCATACCGTCCTACAGTTTGGAAGCTTTAAGCCCTCAGTTGGAAGTCAGGTGACCACAAGTGTCAAGGGACCTGAAGACAGCTCCCCATTTCTGTACCTAAGGTCAAACTTTAGAAGGCCCAGCCCAGGCCACATTCTTGTACCCAGATCACATTAGCATCATAAAGGCCTCCAGACCTATCTGACAGGCCGAGACCCATAACAGCACATCCGCAACTTTCTCCTTGTGAGCACAGTCATAATGAACATGAGGACTCTTTATTCTGTCCTCCTTTCTCCATTTAACTAGTACAGAGCATAAGAACTTCTTCATGAAAATACTTTTTAAATGGCTTCAGACGGTTTCCTGACATGGGCATCCGTCTTAAGTTTTCAATTTTGATATCCCCCACAAACATTCTATGTTCTATAAATAATTCTCAGAGGAAAAAAGTCTTCATAGCTATGCATTTTCTCTATTTTTTATTCTTATTTTAGCAAAAAAATCTAAAATTGAATTACTAAAATTAAAACATATTTTAAGATCCTTTGCACATAATGCCAAATTGTTTTCCAAAGCTATTCCCCTGGTCCATATGCCTGCCAGGAACACATGAGTTTTGACATCATTGCATGTTCACACCTTTGGTTTAAACTTTGGGTTGGCCAACTCAATAGGCAAAAATGTTATCTAGTGGCTTTAATAAGCCTTTCTTTGATCATTAGAGAGTGAACCATTATTTTTCTTGTGCTTGTTAACTGGTTATATGCATTTTGTCTTCAGAAAATTGTCTGTTCATTTATCTGCAGGGTCTTAGTGAATTTAATTGATTTTCATGGGCTCATTACATAATAAGATCCTTTGTTAGATTTGCTGTCATTTCCTACTTTGCTTTTTGCCCTTTCCGTTGTGGCTTCTATCAGTTCTAAGCTTATGTAGTCACTCACTCCCCAGAGACCTGATAAATATTCATTTCTAATTTCTCAATTTTTTTCTCTCTGGATGATTTGATTCTCTAAGTTCAAGATTCCACAAGATTACTACATAGGTGTAGTTCTTGATTTAAAGATGAACACTCTTAGCTCTGAGTTCTGTTCCACTGTATAGACCCCTGCTGTGCTTTAGATTTCTTTTCTACTCTCCCTCATCCTTTAGACTGTAACTTCCATGAAGGAAAAGAATAGATCTACCTCATTCCTCTTGTACACCAGGACCGAAGCACAGTGCCAGTCAAATAGGGTAGGTACATGCTAAATATCAACTATCCAAATATCTCCCTGATCAAACCCTGGGAAAAATATTCAAATTATAAGCCCACATTCAAGAATCAGAATGAACGATCAGGTTATGAGGCTACCCAGGACATCAAAAGTTGTGTCATTGTACAACAGAATCTGTGGATGCTGCTGCTGTGTAGAAAATGGAGCAAAGAGCATAGGGTGGTGTAACCATGATAGGTGTGTGCTGGATATGAAAATTGTACTTGACTGCTGAAGGGCTCTGAAGTCACCCTGACATTTTAGCCTCAAGATTTCCATTCTCCACTGTGAAGCCAAGGTGATATTTTCTAAAGGTAAAAAAAAAAATCTGAGCATGACATTCTGCCCTACACTCTGAATATGTTTCCTTAGTGAGTAGAATATCATTTGGCTTCACGAGAGTCTCCACAGCCTGCCTTGCTCATTCTCCAGTCTTCCTGCCAGTCTCCCCTTGCTTATATACTATCTCTTATTGTTGGTCAATAATGCCCAGTTGGGTTAATTCAGTCACTTTGTAAAACGGTGGCAGGCAGGCATAGTAGGTGATGGTTAAATTTGCCTGAACATACTACGTGAGCAAACTCATGAGCTGCTGAAATCATATCAGCAGGATCCAGCATGTATTTCAGAACAAAAATTCAGCAGGCTCACCACATGATCCATCTTACCAGAAAGAAGGAATGGCAAAGCATATAAATGATTGAGATGAGAAGCTCTTCAGAGAGGAGGATTCAATCCAGCGAATCCAAAGCTAGAAAAGTGAGGTGCACTTGGTACTGGAAGGGAAGGAAAGCGCTGGCATACGAATAAAAATAGCAAGGACGAATTGCAGCTCTCACTGTGCAACCAACAGGCTTCTTCTTGCAGCAGACAGAGACTATTACAGACATGCACAACAGATCAAATACAAAGAACAAGTGATTGTGAGGTGCCTGCTCTCAGATAATATATCCACAGAAAATATTACAGAAGAGGAGGAGAGATCATAAGAGTCAGAGGACCGGGACATCCCCTGTATAGCTGTGTCTTTCACATCTTACAAGGAAATTGCACCCACTAAATCTCAAAACTATGGTGGTTAAATAAAGCCCGCACAATGGCAACACGAGCTCACGTCCATGAAAAGATGAAAGTATGGGGGAAATCTCGTAAAGACCCAACACTACAAAAAAAAAGATAGAAAATTAATGACTGCTGAGACAGTGAGAATTAGTCATTATAGTGATGAGTCGTCTGATAAGTTATCCAGACCCAAGCAGTCATCCTTAAAGTCATGCTAGCAACACTAAGTGGGAACAGAACATTGTGTGTGTGTGTGTGTGTGTGTGTGTGTGTGTGTGTGTGTGTGTGAGAGAGAGAGAGAGAGAGAGAGAGAGAGAGAGAGAGAGAGAGAGAGAGAAACAGTAATACTTAAAGACGAAGAGGTCATGTATTTGAGTAGATGCTGGAGGGATATGAAAAGAGTTGGCAAAAGACAGAGGGATAGAAATTATGTAAATATAGCACCCATGTAAAAATAACAAAAGTATTATTTTTATGTAGTACTATGGCTTCAAAAGGCTTAGACAGAACCCTATGATATTCTCACCACCATCATGCAAAGCAAGACAGGAGAAATCATCTCTGCTTTCCAGATGAGAAAACTGAGATGCTGACGTTAGCCTCACATCCCACAGTGTGTGAGCAGTGGATGCAGCTGAGAACTGAGAGTCCCCCCTAACATCTGCAGATAATTGATCTGTGTCACCATTCTCAGCTACAGATGTCCTGCAGACTGTTGCAGTGGGGGAAATCAGGCCTTAGAGTTGATGATCCAGGTGACTAATTTTCTCTGACCTTTGCTCTGGAAAACAGAATTACAGTATCTTGTTCTTCCTTAAGAGAATTAAAATATCCAAGCCAGAGAAGAGGTGGTTTGCTGCCGCATTAACTGTAAATGCCATTTGCTTGCAGTTATATCTCCCCATCTGATTTTTTTCTTCCATCCCCATAAGTGAAATTACAACAAAATGGAGCAAGGGAAGGAAGAGATAAACTTGTCAGAAAGAGATCATGATGGCTCTTTTCAAGCAGGTAGACAGGCTGGAAGACCTAGATGTCCTTATTCCCTCCTTCAGAGAAGAACATCTTTATTGAGGTAGCCATTAAAGGCATATGGCTCTGAGGGGACAAGACAGGACTACTGGAATAGTTTCTGGATCTGTGAGTTACAGAAGTGGAGTGAAGGTCCTGGAATGATTTACAACTCTCTTTAATGGAATATCTGCCAACCTTCTCACTTGGCACATCCCAAGCTTACCCATTGCTTCAATGTCAGTTGCTTCATGGAGTTTAAAGAAGACATACATATCTGTCATATTCCCTTAGACTTAGAGAAAGAAGCCAAAAGCAATGGAACACCTAGACCTGCAGCTATCTTTGACCCTGAGAACAAAAGTGCAATGAAATCATGGCACAGAAAAGGGTCCCATCTGGGAGATTCCAAAATGTGCATCATCAGCCATGCACAGCTTCAGCTCGTCCTAGCTGAATGCATACAAATAAAAAGGTAAGGTCCATTTTAAAAGACATCTTTAGTCACAATGTGTGACTGCAATGTATATTTGCAAAAAGCTAACTGTTGTCCAAGAAAATCTTAGCTATGTCAATAGAATTTTTACCCAGATATAAATCCCAGATCACACTCTTCCAGACAATTGACCAAACATTAGACATGTTTTAAGTCATCAGTCAACATATTTGTCTTTCTTTTTCTCTCCATCCTTTCTTCTTCCTTTCAATTGCATTGTTTCACTTCTTAGTTCCCATTCTTTTTTCAATCCTTTCCCTTCTTATAAACTGAAATGCATATTTTATATAGTTTCTGTTGTTAAGGAAACTGAGTTATTCTTCTGACACTTAGCTCAAGACGTATTGTTTAAAATCATTATAATAATATTTCAAAGTTTTTTTGGGTTCTTCAGGCTCTATTTTCACTCGTGTGTAGACATAATTTGAAGTGAGAGAGTCAGTATGTGGGGAAGCCACAGGTGTGTGTGCGTGTGTGTGCGTGTGTGTGTGTGTGTGTGTGTGTGTGTGTAGCTAAAGACTTATGAAAGAAAAAGGAAGCGAAGTGAACAGGGAGCACAAGTAATATCCATTCATTTATTAATTAACAAAAATATAGAGAAATATTTGTTGCAGACTCACTGTAAGCTAGGTCCTATCCTGGCCCTATTTCCACAAGTTCCCAGTGTTTTATGTAGTAAAAAGCAACCAGTAGAATGAATAACAAAGGTCATATGAAGATTTCAATAACCAGAAAAGAGAATCAGTGACTTTAGGATCATCTCTCACAATATTGAAACTCATTACGTAAAGACTACAAGTAATGGCAAATCTAGAAATAAAGGGAAGGTGTAGTTCAAGAAGTCAAAATGTCTAAGATCTACAAAATGGACATACATACAGTAGCAAAGCTGAAAGGTGCAGTGATAAATGGGAAAAGAGAGGAGAGGATACATTTGATTATATGTCTGTATTTATGTCTTTAAATGGAAAAAATGTATTCACTATTGAAAATCTACAAGGAGATCTTGGCTTCTGGTTCTGCTAAAAGTGAGACCCCTCTGATGTAGGTCTGGGTTCTTAGACTGCAATAATTGTTGGTAACAAAGAAAGAAGGAAGCCAAAGTTGGAGAAAGAGTTTTCAAAATATAGTTTTTCTTAAAATGAATGCATGTGGCTGGTGGACTACAGGACAGTTGCCTATGAAGAGATGGTTTTTCACTTGCATACATTTGAAAAAGAGAAGACATTGAGTGAAATACCAGTAAGATCTCGGGTTGAGGTCTCAGGGGGAGAAATAGGTGGCAACAAGACAGGTAGCTTTAGGATTACCTAGTTTATTCAGTTTCATGTGCTCCAGGGCACATGGACTGACCCTGTAATCTAGTGTAGAACTTAAAATATTGGAATGGGGTTGTGATACATAGCTCAGTGTAGGTTATCATGGAGGAGATTCGATGCTTAAGTTGCTGCAACAAGAATACAAAATAAAAATGAAAGAACTGATCTCATAAAAGGAGTTGACTTGTGCTAACAAAAAGGCAGGAAAGTTGGAGGAAGGAATCAAGACAAAAATTACAAAATCATAGTTAAATGGCACTAAGTTTAAGAGATAATGCTTAGCATTAGTAACAGTAGACTTGAGAATTGCTGGTAAAACAAATAGTGGGCCTAGGTGACAATTACGTGATATAAATAATATGTTTATGAGCTGTATACCATCATTTACATAAGAACATCATGTTGTGCCTGCTAAATATAATTTCACCTGTTGACTCAAAATATAAATAGCTAGTACACACATATCAACAAAATTCTTATAATCATTGGGTCACAGTTTCCTACCCCATTAGATATGATAAAAAAAACATGCACACTAAGTGATGATATTTAGGATTGAACCAGGAAATGTTCTTACTGCAAATTTTAATTGGTAGTGCGAATTCAGTAAATAAAAACAGTATGAACATATTACAATTATTGTTTTAGGATTGTTTACCAAAGGAACTAAGCAGATCTTATAAGTCTGGCATCAATCAGAGCTCTCCAATTTTGTATCCAAACTGTAGAAAAAGAGAAAGTGTTTTCTGATGGTGATGAGTTATCTGTTTGGGGGAATCTTTAAGGAAATTAGGCCCAGTGCACAGAGATAGTGACAATCAGGTTAATTGATTAAGTGAAGAAATGGGCTGCAGTATTTCCCAAGATTTCCAACCTTGAAGACACAAGAATGATGAGTCCATGATAGTAATCCTGGTTGACTTTAAGACCCTCTAAAGTTGAAATTCCATCATTACCCTGATTTAATACAATAGAGCAATTAAAGCTTAAATATACATAGATTTCCTGCAAGGAATTTAGAAATAGAAAACTGTCAAGGCTGAAGATGGATTAAATCTGAGGCCCAATTTGTATCTTCACAAGACTGCCATCTCTCTAGTAACTCAGGTTGAGAAACTTTGCTAAAATATTAACAGTTCTAAAGCAATTGCTGTTTCTCAACTTAATTAGAACATAACTTGCAGAAGTGCACTTTTCCAAAGAGGTTTGTTACCCAAATATCACCCTATGCCCGATTCTGCAATTCAGGAAAGATGAATGGATCCAATATGTAGATATTTGGTTGATACCCTGGGAGCAAAGATAGAAGGATTAAGCTAGGTGGGACCACAAATCACATTCCAGCTTGGAAACAGTAACTCTGATCATCTCTAGGTATACATTCACATGACGGCCTTTGGGAGGTATTCAGAATGCCATAGTCCACCAATCATGCTCCCTGATATTCAGGAAGTCCTTAGATTAGTTTAGTCTTCTCAACATAAGAAGTCATTCCTTCCATAAAGGCCTCACCATTAGGAAAGACAGACATAAAATACTTCTGTGGTTTCAACATATAAAATGATGCCTAGGTCATACTCTCCTGACCTCTGTGTTCACTACCAACTAAGGTATGACAAGTAGACCCAAAAGACTAAGCACATAGTCTTTTGAGTATATATTTTTTTAAAATTTGTCTTTCAGCTGGATCTGATTACTTATGTACTCTTTGGGCTTGCAAAGGGAAAACAATCTTAGTTCAATTCCATGCATTTGATAATCCTTGAAAATTTGTCACATTCCTGCTTCTATGCACCAGCACTCAACTTACTTTTGTTTATTTTCCTTTGAATTTATATATAATAATTACACATATTTAGAATCCTGTGTGATATTTAAATAATGTATTGGTGGTATGGGAAGTCCTTCTGTACATGTGTTGTTTTATTGGCTAATAAATAAAGAATCTGTTTTGGCCTATGATAGGGCAGAATAGAGGTAGGTAGGGAAAACTAAACTGAATTCTGGGAGAAAGAAAGTGGGATCCTGAGAAATCATGCAGCTACCACCAGAGACAAAAGTGCTAACACCTCACTGGTAAACCATGAGCCTCGTGGTATATTATAAAATAATAAAGACAGATTCAGATAAAAAAAAACTTCTAAATGGGTCTCAGTGCATTTAAAAATTGTACACGGGCTTTGAAGAGAGAAGAAAAAGAGTAAAAAGACAGTAAATGGAATATAAAGGAGTTCAGAAAAATTTAAGATCAATTTTGTTATATGTATATTTCTGCTCTTGATTAAGGTATTGTGTTTGTACAGCTCATTTAAAAATGTTGTGTATAATTAAGAAATATAGGTTAATAGATAATCATCTATAATAGTCAAGCTTCTAGTCATGTTAGTTAGGTTTTTTAGATATATAGAGATGTATTTCAGTTACAGAGGTATTCTTCAAATCTTTCAGAGACCTTCAGAGTATGGCATTTGAAATGTTTTGAGAACTTAGAACTTTTCATGACAATGAGACACATCTGACGCTAGCAGCACCAATCTTCTTCAGGAGGATGATGGGCATCAAAGAGACTCCCTATGGAGTTTGGTAGCCATTTGGGCAAGAAACTGCTCTTGCCTGGACATTTTGATGAACTAGACATGTAGAACCCACAGAGAAATGACTGCAGAACTTACCAAAAGGTAAGACAGTACTTTGGAGTTCCTATTTCATGAAAGAGTCTTCCAGGATACAGAAAAAAGTGACTGACAAATTTCCAATATAGGCAGAACTCTCTTTGAAATTTCTTACTCCATGAAAAATTCTGAAAGATACTATGGGCCTGTAGGCTAAAGATGGGTGCCCACAATGCTACAGAAGAACTATGGGTGACTGTCCAGGCAGAAAGATGTCTTTGTCAAATCTAGAGTTTTGGAAGTTGCTTATAATGCACTTCCTGTTTACTCAGGGAATATCATATACTTCTGAAGTCTTTGATGAAGTTAAAGAATAGATAGTTATAGTTATAGTTTTCCTTAGTTATGGCAAAAATAAAGTAGATATAAATATTGTATCTATAATTCTTGCTTGATAAATTTGCTATGTTAAAGTTAAAACCTTGCTTTTTATTTAAACAGAAAAGGGCAAATGATGTGGGAAGTTCTGTATATGTGTTGCTTTTATTAGCTAATAAATAAAGAATCTGTTTTGGCCTGTGATAGGGCAGAATAGAAGTAGGCAGGAAAAACTAAACTGAATGCTGGGAGAAAGAAGGTGGAGTCTCAAGAAGCCATGCAGCCGCCAGAGACAGAAGTGCTAAAACCTTGCCAGTAAACTAGCCTCATGGAAAAGTATAAAATAATAGAAATGGGTTAATTTAAGATATGAACTATCTAAAAAGATGCTTAAGCTATTGGTCAAACAATATTTCAAATAATATAGTTTCTGTGTGTTTATTATAGTACCAGGTGGAACAGAAATCTCCAACATCATATTCATGTAAAATCAAATAAGGGCCATTAGTATTTTATGCCCTAATACTGTTTTATCATTTCTTTGTGTTTGCCTTCACAATTCTTCCATTTCTTTATTTTTTATTTTTAGCACCAAGAGGGAATTTCAGTGAATACTGAATTCTCCCCTGTTTATTTTCCACATGCTTATATATCTCACTCCAAAAGAGAGGGGAGGCAACAGACTTCGTTAACATGACATATGGAATAGACCAAGTATCCTGCAGGCAGCCACTCTCTAGAACCTTCTGCCAATCTCTATTGATGGAACAGAAATAGACTTGAATTCTCTGACTCTTAGTTCAAGGTGGAACAGATCCACCTCTATACTCAAAATACTAATTAACCACACCCTGGGTCAGGATTTCTTGTTTGTATGAGAACCTCTTGTCAACAACTTGAAAGAGCAAAAATAAACCCAAACTCTAAACTTTGGTCAAGGTGGAAAGAACTTATATATGTGGGCCCTGGTATAAAGTATAGCACCACTCACCAGCGGGTTGAGCCTTCCAAAATGAATCATTAATCAGGAAAAGTTAACAGAGAATTTTCTATAGGCCAATTCAGAGGAGGCATATTCACAATAAAGTTTTCATCTTCCCCCATGTTGCTTGCATGTGTGATGCTTTTGTCCATTCATTTTTATTGAGCTCTACCTTTTTCTCTGACCCCCTCTCTACCTCTCCCCTCCCCTCCAAGGTCCCCCATGCTCCCAATTTGCTCAGGAGATCTTGATTTTTCTACTTCCCATGTAGATTAGATCTATGTAAGTCTCTCTTAGGGTCCTCATTGTTGTCTAAGTTCTCTGAGATTGTGATTTGTAGGCTGTTTATATTTGCTTTATGTTTAAAAACCACTTATGAGGGAGTACATGTGATAATTGTCTTGCTATGTCTGGGTTACCTAACTTAAAATAATTTTTTCTAGCTCCATCCATTTTCCTGCAAAATTTAAAATGTCATTTTTTTTTCTGCTGTGTAGTACTCCATTGTCTAAATGTACCATATTTTCCATATCCATTCTTCAGTCAAGGGGCATTTAAGTTGTTTCCGGGTTCTGGCTATGACAAACAATGCTGCTATGAACATAGTTGAGCACATGTCCTTGTGGCACGATTGAGCATCCTTTGGATACATACCCAAAAGTGCTATTACTGGGTCTTGAGGAGGTTGTTTCCTAATTTTTTGAGAAATCATCACACTGACATCCAAAGGGGCTGTACCAGCTTGCATTCCCACCAGCAATGCAGAAGTGTTCCCTTTACCCTACAACCTCTCTAGCAAAAACTGTCATCAGTGTTTTTGATCTTGGCCATTCTTACAGTGTAAGATGAAATCTCAGAGTTGTATTCATTTGTATTCTCTGATGACTAAGGATGTCGAACATTTCCTTAAATATCTCTCAACCATTTTAGATTCCTCTGTTGAGAGCTCTCTGTTTAGGTCTGTACTCCATTTTTTATTGGATTATTTGTCCTTTTGATGACCAATTTCTTGAGTTCTTTGTATATTTCAGACATCAGTCCTCTGTCTGATGTGGGGTAAGTAAAGACCTTTTCACAATCTGTAGGCTGTCATTTCATCTTGTTGACCATGTCCTTTGCTTTACAGAAGCTTTTCAGTTTCAGGAGGACCCATTTATTAATTGTTTCTTTCAGTGTCTGTTATGCTGGGTTATATTTAGGAAGTAGTTTCCTGTGCCAGTGCACTCAAGTGTACTTCCCACTTTCTCTTCTATAAGGTTCAGTGTGGCTGGCTTTATGTTGAGGTCTTTGATCCATTTGGACTTCAGTTTTGTGCATGGTGATAGATGGGTCTATTTTCATTCTTCTACATGTTGATATCCAGTTATGCCAGCACCATTTGTTAAATATGCTTTCTATTTTCCATTTGATATTTTTTGTTTCTTTGTCAAAATCAGGTGTTTGAACGTGTGTGGATTAATATCTAGGTCTTCTTTACAATTCTATTAGTCCTCCTTTCTGCTCTTATGCCAATACCAGGCTGTTTTCAGTACTGTAGCTCTGTAGTAGAGTTTGAAGTCAGGAATTTTGATACCTCCACATGCTCTTTCATTGTACAGGATTGTTTTGGCTATCCTGGGTTTTTTACTTTTCCATATGAAGTTGAGTCCTGTCCTTTCGAGGTCTGTGAGGAATTTTGCTGGGCATTGCATTGAATCTGTAGATTGCTTTTGGTAAGATTGGAATTTTTACTATGTTAATTTTACCCACCCAAGAGCATGGGAGATCTTTCCACTTTCTGGTGTCTTCTTCAATTTCTTTCTTCAGTGATTTAAAGTTCTTGTCATACAGGTCTTCCACTTGTTTGGTTAGAGTTACTCTGAGATATTTTATGCTATTTGTGACTATTGTGAAGGGTTATGTTTCTCTGATTTCTTTCCCAGTCCTTTTATCATCTGTGTACAGGAGGGCTACTGATTTCTTGCGAGTTAATCTTGTATCCTGCTTCAATACTGAAAGTGTTTATGAGTTGTAGAAGTTCCTTGGTAGAATTTTTAAGGTCACTTATGTAAGCTATCCTATCATCAGAAAAAAAGTGAGAGTTTGACTTCTTCTTTCTGATTTGTATCCTCCTGATCTCCTTTTGGTGTCTTATTGCTCTGGTCAGGACCTCAAGAACTATATTGAATAGATATGGAGAGAGTGGACAACCTTGTCTTGTTCCTGATTTCAGTGGGATCACTAGGAGTTTCTCCTCATTTAGTTTGATGTTGGCTGTTGGCTTGCTGTATATTGACTTTATTATGTTTAGGTACGTTCCTTGTATTCTTGCTTTCTCTCCAAGACCTTTATCATGAAAGGATGTTGCATTTTGTCAAAAACATTTTTGGCATTTAGTGAGATTGCCATGTGTTTTTTTTTTATTTTTCAGCTTTTTTATATGGTGTACTACATTGACAGGTTTTTGTATGTTGAACCATCCCTGCATCCGTAGGATGAAGCTGATTTGGTCATGGCAGATGATGGTTCTGATGTGTTCTTGGATTCGATTTGCCAGCATTTTATTTAGTATTTTTGCATCAATGTTCATGAGTAAGATTGGTCTGCAATTCTCTTTCTTATGCCTTTATGTGGTTTTGGTATCAGGGTAAT
>PVIU01031303.1:0-15010 GCA_004026605.1 Ondatra zibethicus
AGCGGAGGTGCCTCACCAGAGGAGCTGGCAGCTGGAGGCTGTCTGTGGACCATGCTCCTCGCAGCTGGGTAGCAAAGGCCTTCCGTGAAGAACAATCCCGGCAGTACATCTCTGTCCATCACAGCTCCAGAAGGCAAAACAGGCTGTAAGTGCTGCCCAGGGCTTCCCAGCTGCTGGAAACCTCCAGGCGGGCCCTCTCCACCTGCCCTGTGAGGCATCAGATGAGTTTTGTGCAGAACTACTGGAGAAGTTGCCTGTCTCTTCCTGTGCAGTCCCTGCACCGACCCCCCCCCCATCATATTGTAGATGTGGTTGCTTTCTCTGTCCCACCTTTAGAAGGTTTAACAACACTATCAAATGCCAACTCCCTGCTGGAGGTATTGAGGCTGGACTGAGACAGCACAGACTGGTCTCTGCTCTCAAATAGCTGACAATCTAGGGCAGTAAAGTGTGGCTGATCTCGCAACAAAACCAGCTGTTTTCATCTAAGTTTGACCAGAAAATGAAAAGAGTACCTGAAAAACACTGGGCAGTGGTGGTGCACAACTGTACTCCCAGCACTTGGGAGGCAGAGGCAGGTGGATCTCTGTGAGTTTGAGGCAAGCCTGTTCCAAGACAGTCAGGGCTACACAGAGAAACCTTATCTTGACACCCCCTCACATCCTATCAATGAAAAAGTTATCTGAAATGTTCTGAACATACTACTTCCTAACTTGCTAAAGAGATCACTAATGGCTATGATTTAGAGGTGTTTCTTGCCATGGTCAGGCACTGTTCTTAGAAGGCCATCTGGGCTAATGTCTGTCACTCACTCTGAGCCTAGGAGGAAGGCTCTAGTACTATCCTTCTATTGAGATTTAGACATGTCAGGACTCAGTTAATCACTTGTGAAGGAGACTTCACCACACATATTCTAGCTTCTTCAGAATGTTCCCCTTTCATCTGTATGATGTACTATCTCTCCCAATTATCTTGTAACTCAGTTATCTCTTGGGACCTCTTCAAATGGGCAGGAAGAGAAGAAGCTTATGCACAAATGGAAGACACTAGAGAAGAGGAAGCCTTGAAAAGGTAAATAGGTGGGTGCAAGACAAAAAGGACTCTTCAAGCAGGAAGATAACACAGACAAGGTCTGTAAAAACTATTAACAAGAGTCTGAGGAGATAGCACAGAAGTTAAGAGCACTGGATTCTCTTGTAGAGGACTCAGGTTTGATTCCCAGCATCCACAGGGCAGTTCACAACTGTCTGTAACAGTTTTGGGGTATCAGAACCCTCTTCTAACCTTTATACTTATGGGGTACACTACACAGACATACATACAGGCCAAATACCCATATACATAAAATATTTTTTTTTTTTGGTTTTTCGAGACAGGGTTTCTCTGTAGCTTTGGAGCCTGTCCTGGAACTAGCTCTTGTAGCCCAGGCTGGCCTCGAACTCACAGAGATCCGCCTGTCTCTGCCTCCCGAGTGCTGGAATTAAAGGCGTGCGCTACCACTGCCCAGCTCTAAAATAGTATTTTATAAGAAGAAATATTAGCAAGAAGCGTTACGAGTAAGGATTTGAGTGCCAGTATTGTGTGTGTGTGTGTGATCTCTTTCTAGAAACCACCGAGAGGGATTGTAGTAGAAGATAAACAGGACAGGACAGGACAGGACAGGAGAGGTACTAACTGCTGGCTGCCTGTCCCTCTGGGGAGTTCCGGGGGATAGAATAGAAGGAGCTCCAGTTACCCCACTCAAGGGTCAGGACAGCCGAGGCATTGATCTACTGGGTCCTATCAGACATCAGAAAAGGCTCCTCCCAAGGTTAAAGTGCTGATCCCCCGCCTTCCTCCACCTGCCCTGTGCACAGGTAGGACACACCTGTGCCAGAGTACAGCATGCCACCCAAAGCCTGCGGGTGGAAAGGCAGGTGCTGACAGACAGCAAGGTGCTCAATAGACATGCGCAAAAATGTCTGCTCCCATAGGGATGTGGTTAGGATACTGGTAGGCTGGGCCGGGACACATTCTAGAGGTGGTGCAATGAATAGGATGTTACGAGTAAGGATTTGAGTGCCAGTATTGTGTGTGTGTGTGTGTGTGATCTCTTTCTAGTAACACACACACACACATACACACGAGACTTCTACCTCTTAATCCCCAGAGTCTAGAATTGTGTTACTCTCCATAACAAAAGGAACACTTCAGGTAGAAGAAATTAGCAGTCTTAGGAATGGGGGGAGCACCCTGGCCCAGTATCTGCAATAGGAGGTATGCTATTGGAAGCAGAGAGGCAGCCATAAAGAAGGGGCCATGAAGCCCACCATGAAGGTGGCCTCTGGAAGCTGGGAAAGGCCAGTCAGTGGGGCCTGCACCTTTTAGAGCCCCCACAGAGCACCAGGTTTCCATGGACCTTAGCTGGAACCTCAGAGAGACTGATTTTCAGTGCCTGCCTCTAACCACTGTCAAACTAGATATGTGTTGTTTTAAGTCACTGATTCCATGGTTTACATCTGTTACAGGGACAACTGCCAACCTCTATAGTCCTCTTCCACTGAGGCACTGAGTGAGTTTGCAAGCAAAAAGGTCATTTTTTTTCCTTAGAGTCTCGGATTTGTTCAGTGCTTAAATTTAGAACTTTTCTTGGCAACAAACACCTCATAGCAATGGATTTGGGTTGGTTAGGAAAGTCTTACCTCCATGTTTTCTTTTCTTTCTTTTTTTGTGTTTTTTTTTTTTGAAGCTGAGGCTCAGAGAAGCCAAAGGGATTTTCCTGGACTTCTCAGCACACTGGCAAACGAAGCAGCTCCATGCACACACCTGCTTTGTTCCTGGTTCTGCACACTGTGGACCTTCTCACACAGGAGCAAGTCTATTGCTTCCAGGAGTTTCTCTCCTCTCTGCCTGGGGATAAGATGCTGCTCAGATGTTACCACTGGAACCAGAGCCACACCCTTTGGAATCATGGACTTTGTCCAGGGAGAAGATGCAAAAACCACTCTCAGCCCACCTGCGCCCTTGACCTATATTTGCTGACTTTCTTAATCCAACAGATTGCAGAGAACTTCTACCATATATACGGAGAGGGGCTATGTAGGCAGAGTTTCTTTGTGTCTTGGCAGCTGCTCACGAATAACGATTCAGAAACTTATTATTAATTATAAATGCTTGTGTGATAGCTCAGAGTTGTTACTAGCTCACTCTTAGATTTTAAATTAACCCATATTTCTTATCCACCCTCTGCTACTTGGCTTGGTACCTTTGCTTAATACAACAAGTTGATCTCCTCTCAGCATCTCCTCCCAATTCTCAGAGGCTCCCCTCCTTCGCGATGTTCTCTCTCTCTCTCTCTCTCTCTCTCTCTCTCTCTCTCTCTCTCTCTCTCTCTCTCTCTCTCTCTGTAAGTCTCACCTAACCTCTACCTGTCCAGCTATTGGCCAGTCAGCTTCTTTATTAACTCAGTCACAGTGACACAAGTTAACACAGGGTAAAGGAGTATTCCACAGGGCTACCCTATGTTTGCTCCCGCATTTTATCCTAGGGGAGTGGTAGAAGAGGAAGTGATGATCTAAGTTCTGATACTAGTTAGCTGAATGAGCTTGGCCAAGAAATGCTACCTTTCAATTCCTGGTAATACAAGAGCCTCTGGCTTGCCATACACCAAACCAAAAGGGGGCAGAGAACAGCTGAGTCACCTGTGTAGTATCACTTAAGCAAAAACTCACCCCAAAGTATCTTAATTACCTACTAATAGGGTGCCTGAATTGTTCTACTAGATATTCATGTCTTTAGGGAGATAATCTTGTTTTCGAAGGCTTACTACTATTGTGGTTTGAATGTAAAATGTCCCCATGGGCTCATGTATGTGAACTTGGTCCCCAGTTGGTGGCACTGTTTGATAGGGTCGTGTAACCTTTAGAAGGGAAAGCCTAGCTTGAGAAAGCACACCACTGGGAGAGTTTTACAGTATGTTATGGTATGGCTCCATTTCCTGTTCATAATCTGTGTCTCTCTCTGTCTCTGTCTGCCTCTGTCTCTCTGTCTCTCTCTTTCTCTCTTCCTCTCCCTTCCTCCCCCTCCCTCCCTCCCTCTCTCTCTCTCCCTCCTCATTGCCAGGCTAGCCTTATGCCCATGCTGCCATGCCTCCTTCCCTACCATGATGGACTGTGTGCCCTCTGGAAACCTAAGGCTAACTTTCTAATTTCCTTTTGCTCAGATGTTTCAGCACATTGCCGGAAAAGTAACTGTTGCACTCCGTGGAGTGGGAAGCCCTGGGTACCAGCTGTGCCTGGAGTTCTGATGGACAGTCCCTCTGACCTAGGATTACTGCACATTTGCGGCTGTGTCCTCTGCCTGAATTTAAGACACATTCAGAAAAGGACCTGTGTGAGCAGGAAGATGAACAGAGAGCCCTGAGCGAGTCAGAGAGGAGATGCCAAAACAAAAATCTTCATTCTGTCTCTTGCTTTTGTCCTAAGTTGGTCTTTAGGCCAAAGGCCTGAGCTCAGGCTCACTGACACATTTAATCGGCCAGGATTCTCTTCCTGGTGTTTGTTCCTTCCTGGTATAGCCTAGGAGGAAACTCATTTGGAATCCCAAATGCAATTTCACCAAAATTGTCTGCATATTTGAGGTCAAGGAAGGACTGTGTGATAAAATCTCTCAGTAGATCTGGATCCTGGTCTCTGTGTTTGTGACCTGGAAGAATCCGACCATCAACGTCACATTTAATTGGTGCCACTGCTGGGGATTCCAAGGAAGCTGAGGCTGAGGTCAACTTCCTTGCTAGTGCTATAGAGAGGAGATGCTCCCAAGTCAGCTCTGTGGGGATGAGGGGGAAGAGAAGGAAGGCAAATGAAGGATGGAGACACACAGTACACAACTCAGTCACACCAGAAACCTGCAAGGACACTTCAGAAAACCCTGCATTTAGAGCTATCTGACAGGAGGTGGACACCAAATGCCTGTCACTCCTGATCACTTATCTCTCTGTTGTTTATTCCAGCTCACCCTCAGGGTATGTATCTCCCCGCACATCCAGACCATGATTCAAAGCTTCTTTAGGAGTCTCTAGAGAAGCCAAAGCCATTGTGGTCTCGACCTGATGCTCAAAACATTGCACTGGGTAAGACAAAACCAAGCTGAAAGCCCAGTGTCCAGGCAAAGCAGGACTTCAGAGCTATAGGCAGCACGAAAGGTTGGGAAGAACGAGTGGGCAAGGAGTGGGGGCAGGGATCAACAGCACTCAGCCAAATGATGCTGCGGCTTAAGCATGGACTGGAAAGATCACTGTGTGCCCGTTCAAAAAATCAGAAAGCAATGGACTTAAGGATCTGTCCATCCAGCCCCATCTCATGCAGGCTCAGAGCCAAAAAGGCCAAGTATCCTCCTCCATTGACTCCTTAAACTATCTTATGATGCTCCAAAGTTCTGGACTTTAGCATCTTAACCACCTGTGCAGATTGCCTGTCTCGTACAGAGGAGGCTCAGCAAGTTGGCATATGAAGAAAATAATCACGCAGCTCGAGGGCAGCACAGCTTCGAGTTACCAGAGCGCACTCAGAAAATGGCTGCCTTTCTCCATGAGAACCAGCTGTGCAGTGCCAGCAATAAGCACTCTTGTGTCTCTGTCTGTGTACTTCCACTAAATCTAGTATCATGACAGCATGCTACAGGAAACCAGAAAAAGGATGATGGAAAGAGCACAGCCAAAGCGCCCGGGTCACACCAAGCAAAACCCTGCTAGATGGGCTGACAAAAAGCCAACCCTCAGACACATGATCAAGGCTAGCGACAATGAGCAAAGTCCCACAGATGACTGTAAATTCAGGCACACAGGTGTCCAGCCCAAAGTCACTGAAACTTACACACTTGGGAAAGAAAAGAAAAGCATATTGTTATAGGTCACCAAGACACTGTAGAGATTTTGTTACACAGCATTCTTATGGCGATAGCAGACAGATATAACTCCATCAAGCCCAAGATAAACTCCTGTCTGTCAGTTCTCATTCTCGCTCTCTGTATCGGACTTCCTCATTTTCCTCATTCTTTCATACACACAAGTGTCACCTTCTAAACCTGACCACAGTCTCCTGAGTGTCCAAGTTTACCTTTCTCTGTTAAGACAGCATGGGAACCATCCCCTCCTTTTCCAAGCAAGCAAGTTGAGGCTCAGAGAGTTCAATTACTGTTCATGGCCACATGGCTGGCTGAAAGCAAAGCTTGACCCTGTTGGCCGAGTCTCTTGGCTATGATTATGGTTCTCTGCTCCCCAGTGGTAACATCAGTTCCACAACTGTTTAGCAAGACCTGCCCAATACCAGCGTGATGAGATTTCTGGCATGAAAGGAGACAGACCCACGATGAGTTAGCTATATCTTCCAGGAATACGGATGGAGAAATACCATCACCACAGCTTCTGGGTGATTAAAGCTTAGTTAGCCCATTGATTTTTATTTATTATAAAGATGGCATTTTGTTTCTCTCACCTTTGTCTCCTTCCTAGTTGGAAGAACACTGAAACCTCCAGAGGCTCTTACTGATTCCTTTCTGAGAAGACTCAAGATCAGTATATTTAGTTACTCTTTGGACTGTGACAAAATACCCGACAGAAGAAACTTAAGGAAGGAAAGATTTTGGGAGGCTTGTGGTTTCTGGGAAGTTAGGTTCATCATGGCAGAAAGTGCATGACTGTGGAGATGGCTCTACCCATAGTGGTGACAGGATGAAACAATTGTATTCATATTGTGATCAAGAAGACTCAGAACTATATGAAAATAGAGCAAGGCTTTATCACAAAAATGCCCATCCAGGTGGAACCAACTCAACCAGCCATACCCCACAACCTCCTAAACCAGAGTTACCACCTGGGGCCCACATGTTTAAACACATCAGCCTTGGAAGGTATTTCAGATTTCAGCTATGACAGTGAGTAGCTTCTTTTGCTTTGACAAGGAAGCACTGTAGCACGATTTCTAATTGGTCTTAGCAATAAAAATATGGAGTTAGATATTAGGGGGTGAAAGCTGAAAGATCAGAGAAGCAGAGTGGCCAGCCACTAGTTTTTACCTCTACAAAAATCCTCAGAACCAAGGCTACAAGATCCTGTCTCTATGAATCCTCACACTGAATACTCCGTGCTCCTGCCTCCTCCCACCTTCTGTTCCTCTCTCCACCCAGCCATATCCCTTCCTGTCTCCACCTCCCTAGTGCTGGGATGAAAGCTATAGGATTCCAAGGCTGAGAACAAAGGTGTGAGCTCTCTTTCTCTTTTAGACTGATCCAATTTCATGTAGCCCAGGATGGCCTTGCACTCACAGAGATCCATCTGCCTCTGTCTCCAGAGTGCTGCGATTAAAGGTGTGTGCCACTACTACCTGCTCTCTATGGCTAACCAGTGTGGCTAGCTCCGCACTCTGAAGCAAGCTTTATTTGCTACAGCACAAATAAAATATCACCACAAAGCATTTTTAAAATCTCTAGTAATATCTTTCAAGGTTGCAAGCTAGGTTCCCAAGTTAAAAGAAAGCTTAGGATATGAAAAGTCAAAAGTCAAAATCTTATATGGAGGTCAAGAGGTCACAGTAGCATCGAGACATTATAAGCTGGAGGAACTAGATTTGTACTTCCCCTCCCCCATAAAACTGGATTCTCCTGGCTCTGGTCAGTGTTATTCATCCCCAGATTAACAGGCAGGGCCATCACTGAACAAAGCACAGTTAACCTTGAACTTACATAGACATCTAATAGGGGGAACTTTCATGGCAATAGGAGGAAATGCAGATGGGGCTGGAGAGAGGGCTCAGTGGTCAAGAGCACTCACCCCTCTCCAGAGAGCCTAGGTTCAGCTCCAGAGAATCTACTGCCCTCTTCTGGCCTCTATGGACACTTCACAATATAGTGCACATACATGCAGGCAAAACACCTATATGCCTGAAACTAAAAAAATAAATGAATCGGTTTTTTATAGAAAGGAAATTCTGACTCTATTTGCCTTTCTTCCTTCCTAAGAAGAGTAAAGGGTCACTTTCTAGTATCTTTTCCCTCTATTTGTCTCAACTGATGTCACTTCTTCAAGGAAATCCTCCCAGATGCTCAAGGAAAGGTCAGGGACCCCTTCTCATGCCCCTCATTCTATTGAGTCTGAGATTCCTCAGTTTTAAGACATACCAATATGATGGGTACCAATCGGGGAAAATATGACACTATTTGATAACACAAGGCTTTCATACCGCTTAGGATTTTTGTTGTGTAGTTATTAAAAGAGTCCTTTTAAATGTATTTCGACAGATTTGTATGATCTAGCACTCTTGTGCAAAAGAAAATGCGCTCATAATTAACTGGTGGAGGCAATAATCCTTAACTTCCTTTGTACATGGACAGGATCCTCCTTGGAGGGCATGAGGGAGGGAAGGGCAAATGATTGCCTAATGGGCGCAAAGTCACAGCCGGATAGGAGAAATGCATTCTGGTGTTTTATTACACAGAAGGGTGACTGCAGTCAACAGCGGCATACTGTATAATTCAAAACAGCCAGAAGAAAGGACTTGGAATGCGCTCGCCACAAAGCAATGATAAGCATCTGCGATGGTAGGATAAGCGCATATCCTGAGTTGATCATTCCGCAAGGTATGAAGCTCCCAAACACTGCTTCATACCCCCACAAAGATGTGCAATTATCAACTGCCCGTTAAAAGCATCAGTCCATCAATCTGCTCTTTAAAAATGTGAAGATTTGGAATAGATTTGTGACTCAGAGTCCCCAGGCCCACGTCTCCACAGACAGGTTTTGTCTCCTCACTATGACCCGCCCCACCTTCCACCACCTGTCTCTCTCTCTCCATGGCAGCCCTCTGTCACTGTCACACACAAGGCATCTGTTCTGTTCCCTGTCAGAAGAGTTGTACAGACTTGAACTCATGCCCTAGTACCTCCTCAGCTGGGGACAACTGGAGTGATTTTGATCCCCAACTTGTCAAGGTAGATTTTCAAGCTCAGTGCAGAGAAGTCTCCTGCTAGAGTTGATATGGCTGGCAAAGCAGCACGCAGAGCTGGTACAATGGCCCAGTGAGGCTGGTTCCCAGTAAAATGCTCCCTCTGTAGAGCGGTCATTCGTTCATCTCTTGTGCAAATAAGAACCCATCCGTGACTCATAGAACAGGCTGGTTCTCACATCTGAGAAAGGGGGCTCTCAGTCTCCTCTTATTCTTATGGAAGACCGGTAAGCTACTCCCAAGGATGAGGTAAACACAGCGCGTAGGGAACACAGGGAAACTATGGCCTATGGCTTCTATTGTAAAACAGGCCAACACAAGCCAAAGCTCCTGTAGCAGGGTATGCAGAATTGTCCAGCATCCCACCACAGGGTCATCTACACGCTGAAGTGAGTAGAAGACAAAAGCATGCCTGATGGATGCTACAGCAGAAGTGCCCAATGCTCACAGGAACCAGGCGGGGGCAGGGGCTTTTAATGTAACTGAAGAAGTGTGTCATCTCAAGGACAGGGTGCCATATTGAAAGGAGCAAAACAGTCAAAGGTGGAGTGGAATGCTGTGGGGGAGGGGCAAATTTGGCAGGAAGAGATGCTCTGGTCCTATAACCCTCGTGCAGAGGCCTGTGAGTATATGGGATTTTCGTGCATCAGTGGCCTATTCATGTTGGCTAGAAAATGAAATAAACAAAAGAAAGGTTGTATCTGGTGGGAGAAGGGAAGTAAGAAAAGAGTCCCAGCAAGGAGTTGTCTTGCTCAACAGTGCTGTTTCTAGGGATAACTTCTCAACAGCACACGGGGGCATTGCACACTGTGAAGTGACAGTTAAGAGATCATTTCCATAGCCTTGGCAGGAAGTGCTGAGTGATAATCTAGGACTGGGCTCATGGGGCAGCCACTGAGCCACATTGCACAAGGAGACCTGTGCTGAGTAAGTACATGGGGAGATGAAGAGCAGGCCCCCAACAGTGTGGCTCCAGACACTTGAGAGAGAGCTGTGCTTGACAGTGGAGGACATGGCCCAGAGAGGGGTGGCATTCAGAAAAGATCGCTCAGGACAGGAGAAAAGAGGAAACTGTCTGTGCATGGGGCCACCAGTAAAATCACCATCGCATGAAGTCTCCATCTCCCCTGGGGATACAGCACAGTGAAGAGCAGTGTCCACTCTTTCAGTAATGTTCCCATGACCAACATCCCAGGAGGAATACAACTCTCTCCCGTCGTCGTCATCACATAAACTCTCTTCCCTAGCATGAAGGGAATTTGCTTAAATAAAACATGTGTCCTTTGCCCCACTTTATTTACACAGGGCCCTTGTTCATGTGTGGAAATTTGTAGAAGACACATGGACACACACACACACATACACACACACACACACACACACACACAAATGTAACCTCTATTTTCAAAAAAGTGTCAATTTAAGTGAGATCCTCTTAAAAATCTTAATTTGGAGCCATTCCAGGGCTACCTCATAGCCAATGTAAGAGTGTCTTTTTCTCTATATATATAAATATTTTAAAGACTTTTGTCAAATGGAAACTGACATGGTTTGGGGGAGAGAATGAGTATTGGCTTGGTTTATTGGAAGCAGGCAAGTGGGAGCAACAGAAAGAAATGGGAAGGGAGATCCAGGCAAAGAGAGCAACACGAGCAAAGGCACAGAGAGCTAACATTGCTAGAACACTGGAGTGCAACGGAGCAATGAGGACTGTGTTCAACTCAAGGAGCAACAGCTTAAATAAACAGGGGTTGCTTTCGTGGAGTCGCAGACAGAAAACTTGCCAGGTGCTGTATTGAGTCAGCCCATCAAAGATACCAGACGTGGCATTTCTGACACCTCTGTAGCCTTTCTCTCATTTTGATTCCAAGGAGGTTGCTTAGCTCTGGCCATCACATCACATCACATCTGCATTTAAGATGAAAGAGGGAAGATGAGTTATGTCAGCTACTAGAGTTTGAGTCCCTCCAAAAGTAGAGTTCAAGGCAAGGACTTGGATGCTAAGAGTTTAGTTGCTAACTTTGGAAGTGTAAGAGAAAGTAAGAAACATGACAGAAGCCAGACATGGTGGCATGTGCCTTTAATTCCAGCTATTCAGGTACCTGAAGCTGGAGGGTTTTGAATTCAAGGCTTACCTAGGCTATAGAGTGAATTCAAAGACCCTGTAGTGACTAATGAAGCCCTGTCTCAAGAGAGTAAGCAGAAAGCCGGAGCCCAGCAGAACTTGCCTAGAGCTTGTAAGAGAGGTGGTAAAGAAGCAGGAGATGGTGGAGCCAGAAGAGGAGGCCATGCCAGAGGAAAACGAGCAGGAGGTCTAAGAGGAAGAGATGCAGAAGAGGAGGGAAAGGTGGAAGGAGAGGAAGAGAAGGCACATGCAGAGGAGGGAGTGGAGGCTAAAGAGGAAGAAGGACGCAGATGTAAGGGGACATGGGAGGTGACGGAATAGGAGAAGCTAGAGGCAGCGGAGCAGTGGGTAGAGGCGGAGGAAGGGCTGGAAGAAGAGTATGGGTGGAGGGAGGACAGCTGAAAGGAAAGAAATCACTATGAGTGCGGGACGAGGTTTCTGCCTTGAGCATCAGGGGCTTCATTACATATTGGCTTCCTGAGATGAACACACAGTGCCTCTGAGACTTTTAATCCTGAAAAGCAGGTGGTGGGAACACCTGCCCCTTGTCCTCCACCAGCTAAGGATTGAGAGCAATACAGGCCTACTTTGGCTGTTGCTTGCAGGTTGTCCTGGTGGGCTCCTGCAGTGTTGCTGAAGCCTGGGAGCAGATAGAAGGGCAAGGCACGGCTTGCACTTGAGTCCAGACACTTTCAGGGTGGAGGGCTTCTGAAGCGCACCACTTGCCCATCGTACCTGCTGCAGCACTCCAAAGCGGCTGGGGGCGAGGCACACAGGGCACTAAGGTCACTTGTTCCAGCTAGACTTTCCTGAGCCTCACTGGTCAGAACTATCCAGATTGGTCACTGCCAGCTGTGACCAAGAGAGGCTAGGTGAGCTGAATCTATCCTTCCCTAGCCTCTGGAACAGAGGCAATGAAGGGAAAAGCAAATAAGGAACGTTCAGAGTGGGACAAAACCTTGTATGATTTCAGATTCATGCAGGACATGGTGGATCAGGTCACCTGCTCTGCTCATGTCGTCACTTTACCAACGTGACGGGACGTGAGTCCTGATCCCGGAGTGCTCAGCCAGGGCTGAAGTTGGGAGTAGAGCTGGGGACTGCAGCGGGCCTTTGAGGCAGCAGGCCCTTCCAACCTTGCCATAATAACCCTCTTGGGCTGTGGCAGAATGCCCTGGCTGGAACTCTGTTTTTACAAAATGAAAGGAAGGAAAGAAAGCAAGCTCCCACATTGCCAAGGTGAGCTCTGCTGTCATGAGACCTGGAACAATGAACCTGGGCATTTGGACTTGGTCTGAAGGGCCATGGGGAGCCATTGTAGACTCTTAAACAGGAGCATGGCAATTTGGGCTGCTTGTGGGTAGATATTATAGAAATAGAAGGGCTTATTTCTCTGTTGATTAGCACTGCCGATTCAGCCAAGAGGAAATGGTGTTCTGGACAGGCCCACACCTCCAGTGGTGACTGCAGGTGCCCTTAAAGGGAGGTGCCTGCTGCTGGCTGACATTCTCCCGAGACCGGCTTGATGCTTATTGCTAATAACAAGGCTGGCAGCCAACTGAAGCTTTCACTCAAAAGTCTCCAGCTCTCAGTAATCAAAGCCAGGCCTGGGTTGTTCCTTGGACCTAGACTGCAAAAGGAATTTCCTTAATTTTTTGAACATGGAGAGAATAAAAAGAAGTACATGTTGTTTTATAGGGCAAGTGGGGTGGCAATTTGAAGGAGGCATTTGGACATCTCTTTGGAATTAACATCGGGACTCATTTAAGGCTTGGAGTGTTAATAAGGATGAGATGTATTTATTTTTCCCTGGGTTCATTTTTAGGAATCCCCGGACAGTGTTCTGGAATTGATCTGTACTGGTTGAAATTTCACACGACCCCCCCTTTCCATTTTCCACATTCATTTCCTCATCCCCACTTTAGCCTGACTTGGACCTCATATTAACCTGGAGAAACACCCTAGCCAGGATGCAGAGCCGGGTACCATCGGTACCCACAGAGTACTGCTCATCGGACTGAAGCAGCTCAGCAAACAAAACAGCCTTCTTTTACCCAGAGAATCTGGTTTGAAAATTGGACATTAAGTTACGCTTCTAATTGAAATGAATTTGATGGTTTCAGAACAGTCCCCAGTGACCCCAGCCCACATCATAAAAACCACCATGGGCAAATTGGCACCGTTCAACCTTGGCTCCGGCAGGCTAGGGAGCAAAAGAAGATGTCAACTGAATCTGTGGTTGTTTTTATCCTCAGATAGACAGGCTGGAGCAGCTTCCAGAGGGGAATTCGTGGGTCAGATTACATCATTTTCTTGGCAGCCTGGGAGGCAGTGTGGTATGGAAGTCTCCTCTTGTTTCTGACAGTAGTTGACATTTATGTCTTCGATAACTCTTTTTTGGATATTTTTTCATTGGCTCCCCCTTCTCTGTAAAGTAAACGAATCATGCACCGATAGTTCATTCAATTGACTAAAACGTCTCTTAGAAACCAGGGATCCTGGTAGCTTGACTGGTGTCCCTTCCACCAGCTGGCCGCAAAAAGAAAAGATGCTTGTCCTCCCATGAAAAGTGACCGTGAGGGCAGATGAGCTCAAAGCACAGCAAAATGATATGAACTGGAGAACACGTCCAGGTTTCCAGCCAGGGGATCCCCTTTAGTATCCGTTCCATGGGCTATGTTAAGGTGGTGACGTCTGGAGCACAGACAGAAGACAGCTCTGGACCTGGACTAACATATCACGAGCGACTTGGAGATGGGATTTGCTCCTAAGTGCATTGAGGAAATGACTGAGAGATTTGCAGAATTCACTCTAATTGATGCGGGGGCTGGAGTGCACTAGAAAAGCAAGACTTCAGTCACTGAAAGGGAGCAGGCCAAGGGAACCTGCATTAGGACAGCACCCATGGAAACAGAAAACAGTGGCCAGGCTCTACATGTCCTAGCTGTTTGTGGTGGGACAGTTGGCAGAATTTAGTAACAGGTTTACTCTTGGTGGGAGGAGTAGTGGACGGGGATGTATCGAGGCCAAGCTCTTGTGCAGAGGGATTTGCCACTTGCTGAGATGGTAAATAAGCAAACTGAGAGTGGCAATTCAAAAGCCTATTGACCATCGTGTGCAGTTGGAGTGGTCCATGAGATAAACATTTTGAAGCCATCAGAATCTCAAAGGGGATGGGAAGCTCTAGAAGCTGCGGGGGAAGCTTACGTCATGTCATCTTCTCCTTCAAAGACTCTAGGCCATGTGCCACATCTTAGTCCTGCTCCACAAGCCTTCTAAAACCAACTATCTTCCTCCCTCCCTCCTTCCTTCCCTCCCTCCCTCCCTCCTTCCCTCCTTCCCTCCTCCCTTCCAGGAAGTTGTGGGTAGAACAGAGACAGAACATGCTCAAGGCACTCCCCCCCCCCTGCTCTCAATATGTTCGGGACTTCACAATCTCTCCACTCCCTCATCCCGGCCTTGCCTTTCTTCCTTGTATTGGACAGAGTTCTGGCACAAATATCTAAGAGAGTCAGCTTATATTGGAGAAAGGCTTGGGCCGGGGTAAAGTGCCTGCTGTACAAGCGTGGTAACCTAAGTTCAGATCCCCAGAACCCATGTTTAAAACAAAACAAACAACAACAAACCAAGCAGGGTGGCACATACTTGTAACCCCAGAGTGTTTTGAAGAAGAACAGAGATAGCCAGATTCCTGAGGCTCACTGGCCAGCCATCCTGTCAAAATCAATAACTTTCAGGTTCATAAGAGATGCTCCCTCAAAAAAAAAATGAATGTAGAGAGGGATTGAGGAAAGACAGCCAGTATCAACCTTTGGTTCCACATGCAAGTGCACACATATATGCATACACCCACACTAGCAAGTACATTCAACACACACACACACACACACACACACACACACACACC
>PVIU01031304.1:0-14991 GCA_004026605.1 Ondatra zibethicus
TGCATCTATTATGTGTGTGTATAAATACACTGAAATATCACATGGTGTGCATCTATTATGTGTGTGTATAAATACACTGAAATATCACATGGTATGCATCTATTATGTGTGTGTTTCAGTTAAAAATAAATTTATGCTATCCTGGAGATTTAGTTTAGTGGTATAGCTTTGCCTTATATTAGTATTACCTGCTGCATGTACTTTGTATTGCCAACAATAAATATGTTTAATTCAACATAATTATTTTAAGTGAAATAAAATAATTATAAAAATCCTCACAGCAATGAAATCAAGAATCAGGTTCTGTGATTTTTGGAGGAGTCAAGTTGGGCATTGAACACATGGAATTTTATATCAACGGGACAATACTGCATTTAATTAAAAGAAAAGCAAATATACAGAATTAACAGAATATAAATTTTAGTTTAATAGTGAGAGTTATAATAATTAGTCTTCATAAAAATGAACTATGTTACTTCTTAAAATTATGCTTCTTTGTCAAGATATGAGCTACTGACATCAGGTATGCTATAAAATTATGCTGTATATAAATTTGTTATTAACTGTTCTGTAAGACAATGAATATTATTAAAATACATGACAATGTTTTGCCTATAAAAAGTTTAGATTCTAGTTCTGGACAAGATGAAATTTTTGGAATGGCTTCAGTAGACAGTTGTCACCAACAGATGCACAGTTTAGAGGATCGCTGTGTCCAGTGGGGAGGATGCAGCAGTTGGAGCTAGAAAAGCGAAGGAGACAACAGACTTGAGGGCCATCTAGATGCGCTTCCAAAGCAGAGGCAGCAGATGTTATTTGGGAGTTTCAGCAGAGTTTGTAAATATTGGGAGAGTATGGAAGGAAGGTGCCTACTCAAAGTCCCACTAGGGTGGGGCTTGGCCATCTGTAGGAGGGTGGGGGCAGGATGCCTGGGCCATCCAGAGCATAGACAGTATTGCTTTGGTTGTTGGAATGCAAGGCTATAAATCAAAGAGCTGACTGCAATGTTTCAAAGTGGGAGGATACAGGGAATCAGAAAAGAGACAGGAAGAGTGAGCAGTTTCAGGGGAAATCTGGTGGACTAAAAGGTTTCATCCTGTGTGTGTGTGTATGGGGGGGTGAAAGAGGCTGGAAGCCTACCCAGCATGCTGCTGGGGGGGAATCTACTAGTCTGCTGCTGGGGGTGGGATCTACCAGTCTGCTGCTGGAGTATCAGATAAGATGTTTCCAAATAACTATCAGTTTGACAAAGGTAATCTGTGATTTTGAGGAGAGGAATCTCCTCTTGAGGCAGTTAGGGGACAGTTTCACTAACATGTCGCCAACAGAGAATCCCAAGGATACTGTGACAGACTGGAGCGTGCTGAAGAATGGTAAGAACAGGAGTTCTGCTGGCTTGATGGAGCTGAAATGAGGGGTACTTCAACATATTTATCTGTGTTAGAAATCATGTACTACACAGGGAAATTTGATCACATGAGAGGGAGAGGAAGGGTGAGGGGAAGAGAGAGAGAATGTGAGTGAACATAATTTTCAAGATTAATACCCTTGAGTATGAAAAGTAGATAAGGATCCACCCCTAGACAAAAATGAAAATATCAATGTTCCAACTACTGGAACAGGAGGCAACATGCAGGTAGGCTGGCAACTCGCAAAGATTCTTTACTGAAGGTCTCTTTTCCCCAGAAGTTATTGACTAAGAATAAGAATTGGGAAGAAGACGCTGGTGGTATGAGAAACAAAGGCACATAGCAGACATCTAAGTGGCAAGTATTACAAAATTTTCTTAACAGGCCAGACAGTAAGTATCTCAGGTATGTGCTGCAACTACTTGGCTCTTCAGGTGAAGCTTTGTATCAGCAAGCAGTGTTGGGTAAGCAGATGGAATAAGCTATGTCCAGTAACATTTTAATACAGGCACAGGCAGGGGCTGCGGTTGTCATCTCCTGGCCTGCGAGAAAACCAAGCTGCAGAAATCTAGTGATGTGTTAGGTCCTTTCATACAGTACTTCATGTGGTGACCCCGAATCATAAAATTATTTTTCATTGCTACTTCATAACTGTAGTTTTGCTACTGTTATGCATTGTGATGTAAATATCTGATATGTGAGACAAATCTCTATTGTTGAGAACCATGGTCTAGAGCATCACTGAGGGTCCATTTGATTCTTATTTTTAAATACTTCTTACCATCCTAGCCGTCCTCCTGAGGGTACATTTCTTGTTTGTCAGAATTTTAGTGGGCCCTATAATATGAGATGATGCCAAATATGGACAAATCATGAAGTCGTGTTTTTAATCAGTCCAAGGTAGGATAGAAAGGAGTAAATTGTATTAAGTACCCTCCTTTATGATAGGAGGATAAGGAAATTGTGTGGGGGGAGGCAATTTATATTTGCAAATAATGACCATTCTTTAAAGATTGTATTCTTTTAGATTTGTTTATTTACTTATTTATTTAACGCATATGGGTACTTTGTATATATGTCTGCAAACCAGAAGACAGTATCACACAGTTGTGAGCTGCCATGTGCGTTCTGGGAATTGAACTCAGGGCTTCTGGAAGAGCAGTGAACACTCTTAACCACTGAGCCATCTCTCCAACCCACTAAAGATTGTATTCTTAAAATGGTAAATTTCTGCTATCTAGAGAATTCTATGCTCACACTTGAGACTTATGTCTGCTCAATGGCACCCTCAGTGTTCACTGTCCCCTGCTGCAGAGGAGACGCTGCCATCCCACAAAACCTCAGAAGACTAATATGGCTGTGTGACAGAGGAATCCTTCCCTTCTTTCCCTCCTTTCCTCTTCTCGCCTGTCTCCCCTTCTCTCCGGCTTCCAGAGTGGCTCTGAGTATCAGAGGGAATTTGTGCAAATGAGGCCGGCAGGGCTGGTCCCAGCTGGGGGTGCTGGGCACACTGGACAGGACCCGCAAGGACTCACTCAGACACCGAGTCTCACACACAGCTCTGTAAATAACTGCGTCCATCATCAGCAACAGACAGATGGGGGGGCACTGGCTATATTCTTAAACAAACCACAAATTTTCGAGAAACTCTTTATGTCATGATGAGAATCTTAAATACAGACATTTTTGCTGTTGTTGTTGTTTTTGCTTTCTTAAAATAAGGAAAGGGTTTTATCTGAACCACATATATCAAAGCATGAATCCAATATCTGCATTTTAAATAACAAATGTTATTACTTTAAAAAGTATGTTTCAGATTAATTTAACTTTTATACTTATTTCATGTTTTCTAATTAAAGACAGAATATTAATGTCTTGATTTTTCAGTTTCCATTTAATTTCTGTGGTACTAATATTTTCATTAGATAATTTTACAGCACTACTTATAAAATAACTACCTTGTGGAAAGCTTTCAGAGAAGTTTCTGGATGGCACTTTATTCCCTGGAGGACTTTGAGCCCAGAGATATCACAAATCCTCTAAGGTTTATAGGACAGTCGTCCTGGAAATACAACATGAAACCAGATGTTCTCTGTGGGCCCTTCCATGGCTCTGTAATTTAGTTATTTAATTCAAGAGACCCATGAATTTATTAATATATTTTGAGGATTTTGTCATGTTCAAAAGAGGCAAGATAATTTGATCTAGACTTTCATATTTGTGGTCTGTTTAATTTACCTATGTGAAATTAATTATGAACACTTTACCTAACACTGTTAAGCCAGAAAAGAGAAGGATTAATGTGTAACAGTCAGAAGAGTTATTTAAAAGCCTGTTTCAAGGTCTCTTTTGGAAAAAGAAAATTCTTTGTACTGCATAATTCAAGTTCACATGGTTTTCAGCCTGAGAAATGTTACAGATGCCAATGAAAAGTCTGTTCCTCAACAAATGGAGTCATAAAATGTGGGTCTACTTCCTGGGACTGAAAATGAAAGATGGACAGGAATCCTTTAGAAAAGGACATACAGAGGACAAATAAGCAATATTTTCTGTGACAAAGGTGGAAAACACAGCTTTCACATCTGAAAACAATGACTGCATTACCTTATCACTAAAATTCACCTTTTCTGGGCCTAGGAGATGGCTCTGCAGTAAGAGCATTTGTTGCACAAGCACGAGGCTTGGAGGCCAAGTGTCCAGTGCTGCTGTGAAAAGCGTGTGGCCATGCACATACCTATGACCCCAGCACTGCGAGGCATGGATAGGGAACACGGCTGGGGTTTGCTGGACCCCAGCCTAGCTCCAGGCTCAGTGAAAGGCCTTCTTTCTGGCCTCCATGTGCATACAGGTGTGACACACACACACACACACACACACACACACACACTCCATGCATACTGTTTTGCATGGCACAAATTCTACTCTACAGGAATTTACAGATCTAGAACAGCTAAGGAAGAAGGGCTTGTGTACAGAACCAAGTGTAAACATTCTTTAGCCGTACCATGCAGCACAGAAACGGAGTTTCCCAGGAAGAAAGAGACACTGTTAATAGAAGAAAGATGTTAACATTTGTGAAGGGATATTGGAGTTCTCTGATAGGTAGAAAACCTACAGAGAACAACACCCCACCTCCTGGGGATAGGTGGATCTTCCTCCTTCATATGCCCAAAGTTTTCAACAGCTGTGGGACATTCCTCTACACAGTAATATATTTTATCATGCACTGGGAAGAAGGAAGAGAAACGTCAATTTGCTTTAAATATACTCTACAATGAAGTCATCAGATTCGCACACACATTCAGATGGATGGGTCTCTACATACAGGCTGATAGAGTAGCCAGCAGATAAGCTTTATCAGATACATTAGGGTCATAACCTTCTTTCTGAAATTGCCCTGGCCATACACCACTCATAATTCACAGCTGTGTGGTGATGCCACTGTTGAATAAAGTCACAATTCATGTATCCTTTTGAGAAATAAAGTTGCATTCAAACAGATTTTTGCCCATAGGATAAGTTCAAAACAAACAAAAATGCAGTAGTTTACATTTGGAAACATTACACTAATGAATGAATGATCTAATAAATCTCTGAATAATGAATGCAGAGTTGGGAAACTCCTGCATGCTTGAAGCCTGAAGTATAACTTCAATGTTAACTCAACTACAGCATCACTCATAACAATATACATTTATTAAAATATTACAACCTGTACAGTCTTGACTGACAAAAGCTAAAGTGATTATTCCAATGACAATCAATAGATTTTGGACCTTCAAAGCAAACAGCCATAGGATAACCACAATGAGCCCTCAAATACTTCATTTTCATATAAAGTGAATGGTTGTTGATACTGAGGTATACAATTCAAAATCTTGTTCATTTGTGATTTAGCTATTAGGGATCAACAGCACAGGGTCTCTGGTAGCTGAGGCATTGTTATAGTATGTCTGCAAGTTTCTTCTCTTCTACCAGCTTGAAGAGATGGTCAGGACCAACTCCTTCTACTTTTTTGCTTTCTTTAAGAAGTGGAATCTATCATCTGTCTGCCTATTATCTGTCTGTCTGTCTATCTACCTACCTACTTTCCTATCTACCTATCAACCTACAGACATGTAGAGGGAAGGGAGGGAGAGATAAGAGAGAAAGAAGTGTATGTCCTCTATCAATCATTATGCAGTAGTCACCATTTATCTGAAGAAGATTCATCCTAAGGTCCCCAGTGAGTCCTTAAACCACAAATAGTACTGAACTCCCTATTTTTACATACATATAATACATTTCTGCTTATACATTAGGCATTGTAAGAGATTAACAACACCGAATAATAATAAGAGACAGCAACTAACTCAGTATACTATAGAAAATGTTATATGAATATGGTCTTTTTCAAAGTGTAACATAGTCACCCTTTTGTGATGACGTGAGATGATGGGACAGGTAAGAGATGAGATGAGTGGTGTGGGCCATGTGGGCGATGTGATCTATCAGGCTACCCTGGAAGGGCGGATTGAAGAAGCCCTGCAGAACCCAGGATGCTGAGCTGGTAAACTGCTCTCTAGTAATAATGGAGGGAAGTGCACACAGTATTGATACTTTGAACAAAGAAAAAGTTTGCATCCTGGGTAGGATGGATGCTCAGAGTGACACACAATTTAAAACATGTGAATTGCTTATTTGAGGGACCTTTCTATTTAATATGTTTGGACAGTAAGTAATTAAAATTACAGAGAGTAACATCCCAGATACAGGAGGAGTTCTGTATGAACAATTTAGGATCTTTCTTTGGAAATGCCTTTATGTCAAAACTAAGCAGTTTATTCCCATTAAAATGAGTAAGAACAGGACACATAAGGCAAAGCTGCCTCATTCATGACCTAACCACCCACCGCCAAGAAAGATGCAATACTAAGGCAGACCGCATCATACCTGAGGATCGGGAGCCTCTGCCACGGTTACATGCTTGGCGGTGTTCCCATCATCTTCTTCAACTGCTTTAAAAATAAAGACACACATATATGGCATCATAAGAAAATGTCTCAGGTAAATTTTTCCAGATAACAACTTGTCGGGGAAAAATGGACTCATAAAATGAAAACACAGCAATACCATTTGCTATTCGCGTGGAAGGTTACCTGCCACACGGTGTCTGCCATGCACATTATCTCATCTACTAAATCAACAACAGTGGAATTTTAATTCCATTTCTTCTCTCCATCCCTTCACGTTCTGACTTCATCTTTTCAGTACTGTGCTTTACCAAAGGAACTCCAGGTACAGTAAGGGTGTCTATTCATTTTCAATGAGAAGAGTCATTAAATTAGTATTTTTTAATGGAGGACTGAACCAGGGGCTTCACATTCTACTGCTGAGCTGTGCTCACAGGTCATTCACTCTTTTTATTTTTATTTTTTAAGTTGAAACAGCATCTTACTAAGGTATCAAGGTAAGCCTTGAGTGAATCCTCCTACCTCAACTTCCCAAGTAACTGGGAGTATAACTCTGCACACATGCGTGCATGCATAAGCTGTGCTCTGGATGGCACAATAAACGTCTTTCAAAGGAAATGATGCTTTATGGCTCAATTACTGGGTGCATTGCCACCACAAAATTCCAAACTCTAGAATCCTGTGTCCAGTTGGACCTCCCTGTCAAGCATTTTACGGCCCTTTCCTCACTGCTACAACAACCTCCCCCACGAGGACCTGGTTCCAGCCTTTTTATTTAATTCAGCATGGTGCAACTGCTAAAGTAATCAGTCTCAAAGAACGTAAATACAAGTGTCACGTTTTGCCTGTGCGTTCCTTATCTGAGATGTCTGCTCACTGCCAACAGGATTCCTCCCACTCTTCGGCTTCTTTGGAATCTCTACTCTCACGCAGAAAAAAATATAACATATGCAACCCTGATCCAAGTTTGACGACTGCACAACTTTTCAGTACGGACAACTTTGTTGTACAACTAATAACAAGTGTGTGCTGAGTGCCTACTCTGTACCTGGCATTGGCGTTCTGCTCACAAACAAGACAAGATACACCCCATGAAGTATACATATTACCTGGAACACAGTCAGTTACAGCTACAAGAATAATGTAGGAGGAAGTGAGGGCTGGGAATGGCTAACTATATAAAGTCTCCTGCCACTTGAGGAAGGGAGTGTGGGTCCTGCAGGTTTTTTTCTGATTTCTACATGAACACCATATCATAAGCAATCCTCCACAGCTCCCCCGCCACACGAACACACACACACACACACACAGTAAGTCAACATGATTGTAGTGGTTTGAAAAAAATGGTCCCCAAAGGGAGCGGCACTATTAGGAGGTGTGGCCTTGTTGGAGGAAGTGCGCCATTGTGGGGGCGGGCCTTGATGTCTCTTTTGCTCAAGCTTCCCTCAGTGTGTCAGTCAGTCAACTTCCTGTTGCCTGAAAGATGTAGAACACTCAGCTATTGCTCCAGCACCACATCTGCCTGCATGCCACCATGCTCCCCACCATGATGATAATGGACTGAACACTGAAACTGTGAGCGAGTCATCCAATTAAATGCTTTCCTTAAAAAAGGTGCATGGTCATGGTATTTTTTCACAGCAATGAAAAAAAAAAAACCTAAGACAGCAGTAGAATCTTTTAACTAAGGTAAGATGAAAAGTCATACAAATACAACTATGAAAATCTGGCAGACTCTCTGTGGGGATCATGCAAGCCAGGAGGACATGGGTGCTGTGCTTCTCGGAATAATCATATGTGGGATGAGACTTAAGGCTGAGCTAATCACTCAGTGCAGGACATAGTGAGACGTGACAAACCTGGGGACAGTACAGGGCACAGTACATTTAGACCTGAGCCAGAGAACACTGTGAACCACTGAAGAATCTGTATCCTTTGATGCATATGTCCTCAATTTCTGTCAACTTGTTTGTGGATGATAAAAGATACCACAGCACCAAAAAGAAACAGAGAGAGTCCAGTCAGGAGACTGCCGCAATGGCCTTCCTTAGAAATGGGATGACTTAGGCCAGGGAGGCAGCAAAGAGAACGACAGAGGTGGAGGGTTTGGGCTGTACTCTGTGACAGAATGAACCCACCCACCTGACAACGAACTGAGTCTGGAAGGGAGCCGTGGGAAAGAGATGACGGGGCATCCACCGTCAATGGTCATCCTTGTCCTTCTGCCCTCTCCATCCAAGTGACAAGGATACAACCCCGTACCCTAACTGCCTCACTGTGAACTTATGAATACTACACTTTCTGCTTAGCAGTTTTTAGATTATCATTTTGTGTGCTTTTGCTTTTGTATGACTTGTGTGCCTGCTGTGTGATACTTGCTAGAAGGCCCAGCTCTGGAGCTCAGCGTACAGTATGCCCTGTAAAAGTGAACAGGGATGACCAAGGCATGGCCAGTGCTCAGAATGGTTCTGCTTACACCACTTACTTACAGACCATAATAAGCTACATCTTTTAACTATTCATGAAAGGAGGGAGCGTGGTCCCCCTATTAAACTACCCAGATGACTAAGATCACTCCCACCAGCTGCGCATGCCCACGCTCTGCAGGGGCAGTGGAAGTAGAAAGAGGCTTCGCTTCTATTTTCAGAGAAAGTTCCCATTCGTGCTTGTTCAAAACAGGTCCCCTATTGCTACTGTGGACCACTTAGGAGGAAATTTAAAGAAACAAAAACAAAAACAAACACTAGCAGAGACTAGGAAAGGAAAAATGATTTAGAAAAACGACTTCAACTCCTCTTAAAAAGGTAACAGACCCCAAAACTAGTAATTCCACTTAATCAAATGAATTTCCATATGAAGTTTCATCCTGTGAGCAAACTAATACACATGAATGGAGGCTTCCTTTACATGAAGACTGTTGTGAAACACTGGCGTACATCGTAAAGACATGTCTCTGCCTACAGTGCCTTCTGACTAGTTTAGTAAAGAACTGAATGGTCGACAGCCAGGCAGGCGAGGATAGGTGGGGTTTCTGGGGAGAGGAAAGAGAAGGCAGGATCTAGGTACACAGACTTTGCTAGAGACTCTGAAGAAGTTAGACATGGTACACAACAGAGATAACCAAGCCACGTGACCGAATGTAAATTAACAGAGAAAGGTTAATTTAAGTTATAAGAACTAGCTGGAAAAAAGCCCAAGCTAAGACCAAGCTTTTATAGTTAATAATAAGTCTCCCTGTCATTACTGGGGAGCTAGTGGCCCACAAAAGAAAGTCTGACTACATTTGAGAAAGATTGTTACAGCAGACTCTGGGGATTTAATTTGTGACTTACTTATTTTCTTTCATTCCTCAAACCTTTACTTTTGATTAATAATAAAGAAAATAAAAGTTTGAAATATTTTAGTTAATAAAGTCATGCTTTTTTGAAACCATGTTCTGGGGCCTATATGTTTCTTTTACTCATCTAATTCAACTAAGATACAGAACATTAGGGTTATTATTAGCATATGAGCTGAATTTTTTATGTCAGACAAAGCTAATACTGATTTTTTTAGAAAGTTTGTGTGTGTGTGCACACACATGAGTGAGAGAGCGAGAGAGATAGAGGACACACACACACACACACACACACACACAGGAATAGCTTTTTAGGCAGAGGGTGTTTCGAGACAGGGTTTCTCTGTGTAGCCCTGGCTGTTCTGGAACTCACTTTGTAGACCATACTGGCCTCAAACTCACACAGATCTACCCATATCTACCTCCTGAGTACTGGGACTAAAGGTGTGTGCCATCATGCCCAGCTCCAGGGAGTTCTTAATACAAAGAAGTAGAATCAAGAAAGAATAGATGAGCATGCAAGAAAAAAGATGAGTTTGTCTCCAGCAGCAATATTACATTCATCCATCCATTGATTCATGCCAGGATTTGTGCCTAGGGCTTTAAGGGCACCTTGCCATTTGTCTTTATCAACAATACCACACCTACTCTCACATCTTTAGAGATGTCAATATCCACTGTCTGTTATTACACTTAAATAACAGAGGAAGACTCGTGCAAAGGGCAGCCAGACTGTCTACATCTGTATACTGGAGGGCAAAGAAAAGAGAACGTCCTAATCCAGCATCTAAACAATCTTTGCTTTTTAAAGAAAAAAAAACACTGAATAATAATAATAACTCTCAGGGTGCATTTAGCCAGTGGCTCACATACGAGAACAAAACTTATTTGTTCTAGACTTTCAAGGATTTATGTTCACCCCAGGAAATCATACATATGAAATATGTAATTGGAACTTTCTACTGAGCCTACAATATATACATTAATGTCAAAAAATATATTAGGAGGCAAGTTCTCTCTTATCTCTTCATCTCTCCTAACAATGACGTTAGTGGCAAGAGGAGAAAGAGGTGGGCAGTTGTTTAGATTCTGGGTTCAATGTTTTTCTTATCTGATTAACAAGGGTAGGCTGGAGGAGAGTTTCTATGCAAATATTGATTCAGGGACAGTTCCCTCCAGCAGGACGTGCACACAGGAATGACACTCCTGGGACCAGGAAGGCTAGAAGCCTCACCTTCTGCCAACACAAACCATCCCCTTATCTCTCCACACAGAATCTAAAGCAATAGCCAGTCTTTAAAAATAACTTTCACCATAACAAAAAGACAAGTATAAGACTCAGAGTCTGGACTTTGAATAGTGAATGTTAGAGGCCACACGAGAACTAACAGTATATGCAAACTACTTAACACTAATTCACATAAGAGTACTTAGTTTAAATGCATTGGGAGCTCAGAGCTCTAGTCTAGAGCAGACAGCTTCCAAGGCTTCATCGGCCTGCCTTGACAGCACTTTATTTCTTCCTTTTATCTTTTCTTTCAGAACTTCATGCGTAAGCACTGTGCTTATTATCATTCTCAGCCTTCCTTAACCCTCTCCATCTCCTCCTACATGCCCCCCGACTTCTCCAATTCCTGACCTCCTCACCATTGCGCCAACCGTAATGCGCTCTTCTTGTGTGAGTGTAGGTCTCCGCTTTACAAAGTCATCGAGGACATCTTCAATAAGCATCACATTTAAAGAACACTGCTTGTTATCACAGGATCAGCAGGACAAAGCAGGAACACCCCTGTGATTGAGAGGCCAGCCTGGCAGGCTTTCTTTTGGGCCACCAGGCAGCACCCAAATCATGACACAGCAACTTAATATTATTTATGAATGCCTGGCCTTATCTTATGCTTATCCCACTAGCTCTTATGACTTAATCTAGCCTGTTTCTCTTCATCTATGTTTTGCTTTGGGGATTTTTACCTTTCTTTCACTTACTGTACGTCCTACTCTGTGTCTATCTGGTGGACTGACTCCAGGCTCCTCCCTCTTTTTCTCCCTTGTTCTAGCTATTGGCCATTCAGCTTTTTTGTTTTGTTTTGTTTTGTTTTGTTTTTGAGACAAGGTTTCTCTGTAGTTTTGGTGCCTGTCCTGGAACTAGCTCTTGTAGACCAGGCTGGCCGCAAACTCACAGAGATCTGCCTGCCTCTGCCTCCCGAGTGCTGGGCCATTCAGCTTTTTCTTAGACCAATCATGTGCTTTAGGCAGGTAAGGTCACATAATTAAACAAATGCAAAACATCTTTACATAGTTAAACAAATGCAACACACCTTTACATAGTTAATGCAATATCTCACAACAGCATAGTAAATATTAGACCAGCTAGGGAACTGTGACAAGACTCTGTCTCAAACAAAAAATAAATAAAATTTAAAAAATGAAAGGCTACCTGTTATATTTTGTTTTAAGTAATATTAATGGAGTCTTAGGAGAGTTTCCTTAGTATCCATCATGGTAAGTTGTTGGGAGAGAAAATTTGTTCCATGGCACTGGGAAGATGGCTCAGTGGTTTGGTTAAAAACACTGACTGCTCTTTTGGAGAATACTAGTTGGGTCCTTATCACCCAAATGGTTGCTCATAGCTGACTGTATCCAGTTCTAGGGGATGTGACATCTCTTCTTGCCTTCAAAAGCATCAGACATGCATGTGGTGTGTATTCATATATGTAGGCAAAACAAGGAAAGAAGGAAGAAACTTGTTCTGGGGACATAGGGTACTATCTTTCTGGGCCAGGGTTACCTCACTCAGTACACTATTTTCCCATTCTTTTGTTTACTCACAAATGTAATGATTTTGGTTTTTCTGTACAGCTGAATAAAATTCTACTGTGTATAGATACTACATTTTCATTATCCATTTATCAGTTGAAGGACATTTAGGTTGTTTTCATTTCCTGGATATTTCGAACAGAGCAGCAATGAATAAGGCTGAGAAAGTAGCTAGAGAGTAGGATATCGAGTCCTTTGGTCATGTGCCCAGGAGCAGTGAACCTGAGCTGTGTAGTAGATCTGCTGCACTAGTTTACAATCCCACCAACAATGAATGAAGGGTCCCTTTCCTCACGTCCTCATATGATGAGAACACCAATCAGCATGCAGTATGGACGGGGAAGATTTCACAAGCCCTTACTAAGATGAAGAGCTGCAGGCAATCAAATCGCTGCAGAGAAAAGAAGACTTGCCTTTCTCTAGGGATGACGTTCATCCAATCCCAGGAGGTCAGCCATAAACACATAAATACAAGCAGTACTAAATGGACTCTGTGTGTGTGCGTGTGGGTGCGTGAACTGACAAGCCAAAGAACTTTACCTGAAGACAGAAATTCAGCATTTTAAGTTGCTTGTGAATAGTCAGCAAAGATAATTAAGGAAGATAATTTACTGAACACTTGGCAGGGTTTAAGGTGTGGCAACAGGAGAATCCCTCATATGTGCGGCATCTTCTCCGAAACAGAGCCGGCCAAACTGCACACTATCCAGCCCATTCTTGGTGCTCTGTTTTTCTGAGATCATCTGACTATAGCTCAGGCTATCTTGTTGCCTCTGCTTCCTGGGTGCTGGCTTTACTGGCCAGTGATACCACGCATCACTCATGCTAATCTGGGGATGAATTTCTTTTCAGTTTTTTCCCTCTTCAGTGAAAGAGGGCAGAATGCAACAAAAAAAAATTGAGAAGTAGTTAAAATCAAAATGTATTAGAACTGGTACTTTTCACAGGTGGGAGCATGTATATGGTGGGGTCCTTCGCGTGTTCTGTGGACTGTGGACATACAGAGGACAGGAAAGCACTGCAGTTTCCAGCCGCAGGAGGCAGGACCTGGTTCCTCTTTATGTAAATCATCCTGCAGAGGTCTCATAATATTGTTTTAGGAAGCCTCTCCACAGCACACCCTGCACATTCAGCAAGGAGCTCTGTGTGAAGTGGCAGGGTGTCCGGCTGCAGCAACATGTGCACACAATGCCAACTCATGGACAGCCGCTTCCAAATGCTCACATCCTTCCTTATCTGTAAAAATAAGAAAAGCAGTCGCGAATTGTGACTGCAGTGACAGTGTTTATTTTAGTGTTGAAATTGAAGGTTAGGGGTCAGTATCTACAGCCTGCTGCCTGCACATGGCAGGGTGTTGGAGTCTGGATTCACACTACACACCTCAATGCTGACCAGGGATCACACACCTCTGCCCTGTTTTGCTAGCTTGCCAGCTGATGGTGGTGCTAATCATTTCCAATGCTCCTTTCCAGGTCCTTCTTCCTGAAAGCTTGCCCTGAGCTCTCCTCTCTTTCCTCAGTGATCACATCTGCTCCTGTGGGTTCAATCTGCATCACAATGCGGACTATTCCCGATCTGGGTTTCTATTCCTGCATCCCCTCCCCGTGGGGCCCAGGCCCACATTGCCAATCACAGACTGAATCCTTCCATTTTATACAACATGACATCAACTACGGAGAAAGACGGCCTTTGTCCTCAGGGGTGATCACTGCCCTCAGCCCCTTCTTAGCATGGTGCTCTTGGTGGCGTCGAGGGGGACCTTCAAGAGGTGTGGCTGGATGGGTGGTATTTAGGCTAACACGGCATTCCCTTGAAGCGTATACTAGAACTCCAGCCTCCTCCAATCCCCATATTTCCTGGCCAGAGTTTTATATTCGTCCACCATGATAGGCTATCTCCCCACAAGCCAAAGCAACGGGGCCAATTGATCATGACTGAAACTTCAACACCTATGGACTCAAATGAGTCCTTTCTCTAAGCTAATTTCAGTGATGGAAAGCTGACTGACAGGCCTGAGGAAGGCAGCATTTAGCAGCATGTGGAGGATTAGAAGGAAATGAAGTAAAATACAATCCTTGTAATAAACATTGCCACTCTTGAGCTTCTATTGCTTCTGGCACATGATGAGTGCAGGCTGAGTCCACCGACTCTTCCCAGATCCCTCTGGAATACGGACAGCAGGCTAAATCCACCGACTCTTCCCACATCCCTCTGGAATACGTACGGCACAGCTGTACTGAGGTGCCTAGCCCTTGGTGACAGGCTGGACTGAGGTGCCTAGCCCCTGGTGACAGGCTGGACTGAGGTGCCTAGCCCCTGGTGACAGGCTGGACTGAGGTGCCTAGCCCCTGGAGACAGGCTGGACTGAGGTGCCTAGCCCTTGGTGACAGGCTGGACTGAGGTGCCTAGTCCCTGGTGACAGGCTGGACTGAGGTGCCTAGGCCCTGGTGACAGGCTGGACTGAGGTGCCTAGCCC